>QKQZ01006639.1:0-129467 GCA_003595255.1 Solenopsis fugax | reverse complement strand
TTGTTCACGCGATCACCGCACGTTCTCACGCACCTATCATAATTCACGCGTCCACCGTCGTCGGGATTTGGGATCTGGCACCGCGGGCGCTCCTCGACGTGTACATACCGCACGACGGGAGGTTTGACGTGGAATGACCTCTCCTCAGGCACAGTCCGAGGTCCGAGCTCCCGCCGTGGAAGAGGCGCGAGCTACGATCCGCAGCAGAATCGCGCTGAGGGAGCAGCCTCGCTTTGGATCGACGTTGACCCTGATAAATCGAGTTTAGTTCGTTTGTGTTGCACGTATATATACATTATACGGGCGAGTGGTAAGCGGGAGGGGGCGAGAAGGCTCGTGAGAGGGACGTCGGACGTGATCACTTTACCCGAGATCCATATTCGTATTCCGTATATTTAGCGCCGGGCATGCCCGTATGATATGCGGATGTGGGATGTTCATCATGTGCATGTCGCGCGCGAATACGTGGAATCAAATATCGCGCTTTGCACTAAACGATGGATTTACCCGGACGACACAAAATGTTTATAAAATATTTATAAGATTAAAATATTTTGAATACGTGAGCACGTACGTACATATTTATGTGCATTCTGTCTAGAAAATATAAGCATGAAAAATATTGTAACGAATAAATATTATATATAATCAAGGAAATATGTCAAAATACGAGCTGTAATTTTTAAAACGTTAACATTAATTTCCGCTTAATTTAATATATAGATATGTTCCGACTTATATAATCTTTTTTAGCAGTATTAAATGATAATATTAAAATTAAATAAATAGTATAAATATACTCAGTACATGCATTAAATGACATCTTGATAATAGACGTCATTAAGATATTTAAAACGTCATTTAACATCACGTAGGTAAGGATAACACACATTTGTGTGAATAAACATAAAAATATAATATTTATATCTAAAAATAATTAAAAAGTTAATAACTTTTAATTCAGCTAATTTTAAATTATTTAATTTATTTAGTTTTTTTTATCTTAAAGTTATTTTTAAAACATAAACTTTAATTTATTAATTTTTTTCCTAAGCTAAAAATGTATCTAAAAAAATAATACATTCTAGCAGAGAAAACAATATTTTTTTGTTATTTCATATAAATTTAATTTACAAATAAAAATTTACAATTAAAAATTTGTTTGATGGTCCATATTATGTTTTGTGTAACTCAACTTTAAAAAATTACGAATAAACTTAATTTAATCTTAAAATAACTTTTAATTGAATTAGTTTTTTTATTCATAACTTTTAACGTAATTAAATTAATTTTATAATCCATTATCTTTAATTTAATTACAAATATATATATTAACTTACCCAATCTTATATGTTATAAATTGTTAATCTGCGGAGACTGAACAATAAAATATTGATATGTCAAGAACAAAAAAACATGGCAAGAGATATTTTTAAAAAATTTAAAAGATGTATTTTTGTTTATGTGCGTTGAGTTTGGATTAATAAAAATAGTCAACAATATCGACCAGAATTGTGGTCAAGCAGTAATGTATAAAGTTTGTCTGAGGAAGAAATATACAGTCTGTTGTGTGAGCTTGATATCCTAAGAGAGAGAAAGAAAGAGAGAGAGAGAGAGAGAGAGAGAGAGAGTTGAAAATTAAAATGAAATATAATAAACGTTAAAAATTCAACTCACTGTGGCCATAGGAAATATGAGGTGATGCATGTTCGATTGGTCCGTAAATGAGTGTTGTACACGAAGTTTTAAGCATGAGTGAAAGGTAACATTCCCAACCCTGAACATATGTCTGATCACTATGTGTTAGCCTTTTCCTTCCCAGATAGCAAAGAGAGACTTTAAAAAGACTTCAGGCTTATATATTATCAATTCAGAATTCTTTTTCAAATGCATCCATCTCAAAATAAACTCTAAATGATGACATAAGCTTGAATTCTTTTTTTAATTCTTTTTGAATCTGTATTCCATCTAGATTCTTTTCTCGAATTACAACATACTTTTAAAAAATAAATTTTCAAAATATATATGAATATTTATGATAAATGTTTTATGCTATCTGTACAAAGATAGGTTCAACTATTCAATACTAGAAGACATTTCTGATTTTCCGATAAAAAGAGTTTACATACAATCAAGTATAACTATATAATTATTTATAAAATATGTACCCATACATGTTTTTTCTTTTGTATAATCTTTGTTCGTACATACAGACAAAATAATAAGAATAGATAAATAATTAGATGAAGGATAATTTTCGCAATTGCTTAAAGTGTTTCAATAAACTGATTACATGAGTAACTGGTGATATAGTAATCAGTTTATTGAAACACTATCAGTTTTTTTTTTTTCAAGGATTTGCTTACCTTTTTCTCATATGTCATTATGAAGCGTTATCATTATCGTTAACTAAATAAGTTAGAATTAAGACTCTTGAATTGAGAAGCTGACCTTCCTGTTTACAACTGCACTTTCTCGCTCTCTACGCATTTTATATTATGTATGAACAGAACCGGTTGATATTTCGACGTGTTAAAGAAACAAAATATAGGTAGAAATAAGGTAATTCCAGGAAAGCATAAAAGAAGCGAGTCTCATGTGTTTGAAATGCTAGATATCTCAGGTAATAAGCTGACATTCTTTGACGTCAAAATGATGACAAAGAATGTCAGCTTACTACCTGGAATTGGCTCTTGAAAGAGATTAGGGATACGTATACTACTGGATTAGTATTACAATGCTTTTATATTAAGAAATAGTCGACACTTGCCACTGCTTGGCACTTTGGAGATGTTTTTTAGTAAATTTATAGTATTGTTGAGATAAAGTTCTCTATATATAGAACGAATTTGTCGAATCAACTGTTTCAACTTCCATATTTTCTTTCTAGAAAGTTTTAATTTTATACATATTCATGTTTTCTATAGGATTCGTTTTATGCGACTTTTGTAGTCCTTTCAGATGTGTAAAAAAACTGGTTTTAAATCGTTTTACAAATGTGGCACTCAATGAATACGTCTTATAAAGATCAGACAATAAATGATCCTTTTATTTAAAACACGTCGTAGGAGTCGCTATTTATATACTTCTAGAATTTTCCGTATAACGTTAACAAAATAAATCAAAATTATGCTAATCACGCTTTTTCATTAGACAAACTATATAGATTAACTTTAATCTCGGTTTAACTTACTCTCTTTTAATTCTTAAAACTAGAAAAAGATAAGGGTAAATCGAAATTAACATTAATCTGGTGATGATAAGAAATAGACATAAGAAACATAAAAAAAAAAGAAACAAGAAAGGCAGAGAAAAGAGAATGAATTCATTGTCAAGATACATTACCACACTGTTAAAGATACTTTTTACAGCGAACAGGAAACGAAAGAAGAGAACTGTCTCTGTCTCGGATGACTGGAACGAGCTTTCAACGACGAATGCCGAGTCTCTCTTTAGTCGTTTCTCAAGAGAAAATTAGATTCTAAACGTGCTCGTTCTTGAATAAAGTATCTCTATTTTAATGCGGTGGACATAGGTGAGAGACGATCATTTTCATATTTTGTTAACGTTGAATAATATGTCGATGTTCGCTACTGATAACACGAGGACTGAGAAATCCTTCTCTTTCCTCCTCTTTTATGGAAACGGTCGTTTCTTGTCGCTTTTTGCCGCAGTGACGAATTATACAAAAGGCATTTTACTATGGCTATTTATATTATCGGGTTCATAGACATGTAAATATTCGTTCGCACGTGTGCATTGTCATCCCAATGACGTATACCGTTTTCGCAATTTCACAGAAATTGTAGCAGATTGCAATTGTAATCCTAGATACATAAGAATTATCGGATTCTCGCATTTTGTCGCAAGCGTAATAAATTGATTTCGCCGGAATCTATAGATAGCGAGAATCTAGATTCTTTAAATTTCAAGAGAATACATGTAATCTTGAAAAGACGCACATAATTTTAATTTTTGCACTTTTTAAAAATTTATCACGAGAACGATTTCTCATAAAAAGAATACGTTATGATGTTCACTCAAAGTTCTAAATAAATTAAATTTTACATAACAAATAGTCAATTAAATTTAACACTAAATAAATTAAATTTTTGAGTTTTCCAGACTTTCGAATAATCCGGGGAATATCTACATATGAATTGAATATCTACATTATCTACATATAGCTATATAGTGACAAAACAAGTGCAGAGTGTGAAATTAATATTAACACAAGAATGTGCATATTTAAGATTGGATAATATAAAATACAAAACGGATGCGCAAGAATAGATACGACGATAGTGGAATGTATTAAAAAACTGGAAATAATTTATGTAGCGACACGTTCGCTTTATTTAAAAATGGCGTTTTTAAAGGCACTATATACACATATTACATACACGCAAAAATTGTGTGTTCCCACATTTATGATAAGTGGAGTAAGACATAGAATGTTGGATCGTAAGAACTATATCAACAGTTCACTATCTATACATACGCAATGTATACATATGTGTATACATATAATTCGCACTGCCGGACATGTTACAATTAAATACTTGCAAACGCGATATCCCAGAAGAAATTCCGTAAAATGTCACGATGCAAACCGATAGATACAAAAATCGAATGTTATGTACATCATTGGCATATTTTAACAAGTAGACGTTAGCAGTCGGGGATAAATCTGTTTGTACTAAGTTTTTTGCGATGATAACTGCAGTTTTTGTGCATCGAGATATGTCAAAGATACAGTTTTCATTTGTTTCATTTGAGATTGATTTTGTAGCAGATATGTCGCCGCAAGAATGCATTCGAGTTCTCATTATTTTCTACAGTTACTGAATTGTACTTTGATCAGTTTTGCATGATGATTGAGACGAATTAATTTTATCGTTAATTTACATCGAAAATGCATCATTGTTTTTAATTTTTTACAAGATAAAATCAGATATGATAGATTAGAAAAAATCACTAAACGTATATCGAAATAAAACAATTACAGACATCTTAAAGAATCGTGATTTGCGACGATGTCTTCTGTTTTAAGATAAGATAATGTGATATTTCAGATAAAAATATTTATTACAATCGTACCTAAATATGCATCACAAATACTGCTTTTTATTCTCTCCAAAGAGATATTAAGATAGATTGTACGATTAGGCAATTGTGCGGCGAATATTAATTATCAAATTCGATAATTATTAAATTATTTCACCAAATCCAAAATTTTTATATACATAAAAAAGTCTCATTAATATTATTTTTATACAATCCTTTTTTCTTATTTGTATGTTCCTCCGCTTTGTCTTTTCAATGTACAAATCTGGAATAAAACTCATCTAACAATAATATAACAAAATGTCAAAGTCCATTTTGGAGAACATTGAACGCGGCTCCCAATGCCCAACTTAATTCGTGGCCATTGATCTTCTTATAAAGCTGCAAGAATTGGTGATACTTTGTCATCTCTGAAGATATACCTTCATAGAATAAAAATATACCGCAATATGCGATCTTTACTTACATGTAGCTTAGTCGATGATTCCAAGCCAAATCCATCTCGTAGTAAAACATAAATAAATGTCAAATCTAAACACATGAATGGCTGATCCGTGTTCGGATAGTCGCATGTCTCCATGGCTTGCTTTAAAAACGAACTCAGTTGCACCATTCCGCCCAAAAATGGATCAATTAATGCTACCTGAATAATACAAATATTACATTTTTCATATTTACGTCACTGTAACATAATTTATCATTTATATGTTGGTTTTTCAATATTAAATAAATTGCTATCTCATTTAATATTTATGTGATTCTAAAAAATATCTTCAATTTTTTACTTTTTTTAGCATTATTAAATTAATAGTAGAACAGATAAAGAGAATGTTCAACAACAAAAGAGAAAATTTAAGTAAGAGAAAATTAAAAGAGCGATTCTAAATGATAAAATCAGACTCAAGAATATCAAAATTGTGATTAAAGTTTCGTTTTCTATGATAAGAATTTAAATATTCATATATTTTATTTTAGGCATTTTTACATATGAATATTTAAATGTTTAAAATTACAAATTCAAGAATAAAATTTCTGTAGAGGCTTTGTTTCTTAATTATACTACATGTAAATATTCATGTTTTAAGCACTTTTTACGCGAAAATTTAAATATTTATAATTAAAAAACAAAGCCTTAATTGCAATTTTATTATTCTTGATTTTTATCTCATTTTATCATCTAGAATCACTCCTTAAATTTTCTTCCACCTGTTGCTGCATGCCTTGTATATACATATAAAGAAAATGAATTAAATATTTATATATAGGGGAGACCGAGACTATTCGTTAGAGGGGGTAATTCGTAAAAATGGAAATATCTTTGTATGGGTATATGTTAAAAATTTACTTTAAATACTGTAAACGCGTCCTAATGTAACGACGTTGCTAATAAAGTTTCGTTGGCGACGAAGTCATATTGAAGTGGCAGTAAAAGTGTTTTGCGACAGTTGAAGTAATTTCTGACAGTCAGCATTTCTTCAAAATTTAAGTAAGATAAATAAGATTCTTTTTGAAAATTTTGAATGTATTGTGTCCAGTTGAATGTATTTGAAACATTTCGTGTTTACTTTTTGCTGTGTGATGTCTATTTTTGTAGACCATATGCGCAAAGTTGACGCCAGGGCGATTCGAAACACCGTCGAATCGTCATTCGAACAATTTTTTCTTTTATATTCGCGTTCTATGTACCAAAATATATAACTTAATACTCAACAGGTGTAATTACACGAAATACGAATAGTCCCTGACTTGTTCCGAAAACGCTGAAGCAATAAAATTCTCTAATGTAACGACAGAGTCTTAACAACAGCTTTTTTACATTTTTTCATCTTAAAACACAAATTTCAGAATATTCCCAGACTGGTTACGAATTACCCCGGGCTTAGGGCATATATATATATATATATACTTGGCACTGGTCGACATTTTTATATGTAGTTCAAAGCAAATATATTTCCGTGTTTTATCTATAACGGCATTGTGAAGGGAAAGGTTCAATCTTTCAAATCGTCCAACTTTTTTTTTTTAATGAATACAGGACTCAGGATACGCAAAAGAAAAAAAACTGCAACGAATAACCCCGGTCTCCCCTATATATACGTTAATATATTGATATTTTTATTTAATGTTTATAATTTTTTGAACTTTTACCTCTGTCGCACGTTCGAAGTAGTAGGAAAACGCGTATACTTCATGATCTTTCAAGCCTATTGGCTTTTCTGTGAGCGTACCGACGTATTTCTCGATTATCTTCAAACATTCCGCAAAGCGTACAACAGGTTTGTTCTCATCGCCGCCAGCAAAGTTTTGTGTCTTCACTAGTTTGTGCGTGCCGTTTATCGGGCCTTTTACAATATAATCGCGTCCATGGTAAGACCATTCAGTAGATACGATCGGATTGATGCATTCAGAATGTATCTCTATGGGAACTTTAGGATTTGTGTCTTCAAGATTCATGTCGGAGGTCAAAATTGCCTTTCTGGCGGCCATCAGACCCATGCCTAAGTAACTGTGCGTGTACAGACTCATGTTGTGATTGAATACATTGATGGAGTAAACGTGCTTCTCCAATTTCTTGGCTTGGACGCTGTCCGGCTGAAACGTGACCTGCGTAGAACCGCCGCCGAGATCCAAAGCGGCCACAGTGGTTTGAGAGCTGAGCGAATTAAAACGATCCAGTAGAAAGTTGACGGTGAACCAAGAGAAGATCCCCTCGTCTGTGCCTTCCATTATGGAGATGGAATTTCTTGCGATCTGAAATCCGGACGTTTGGAAAAGCTTTCTGCACTCCTCCAAAATGCCGCGGGCTTTGTGCTCCGGCAATAATCTCAGTCCCGCCGTAGCCTTCATCGTCAGCAACGTGCGAGGCCATTCCGACTGCGGGATCACAGTCTTCGCCTCGTTTAGAAGGGCAGTCAGAGACTTCGCGGCGTCTTCCGGTTTGTCGGCGAACGAGCTCAATCCAGGCTTGATTTCCTTGAACAGCTCATTATCCAATACTAAATTGCCATTGAGGATGGACTCGTGAAAGCTGAACGCTAACACGCGGCTACCGGTGGATCCAGCATCAATGACAACCACGTAGAACGGTTTTTGTAAGTTAAACGAAAATGCTAAGGTGTCGATAGCCTTGCTGCCTATTCTGATGGGTTTCAAGTCATTCGCTATGGCTATGTAACCTAGGAACAATGTACCAAGCACTACCAGCATGGTAAAGTACTTTCTCCCTGGCTGGCTGGTGGTTTTCTTCTGGTAGGATGCCAATTCATTATCGAGCTCCTCTTCATTTTCAGTCCTCAGCTAAAAAAAACACAAGATAATTATTACAATAGTAAGAAAGCGTTTATAATATATAGATTTACAATATGTTTGTATATATATATATCATGTGTGACACTTCGAAAAAAATAATAAAGTATTGCTTTCAGGATATTGGAGCAATTAAAAAAGACAAATCTCATTGTAAAGGCTGCGTTCCGAAAATTATTGCCAGCACTAAAATGTAATAATAGGAATATTTCTTTCCATCTCAAACTATCAAATTAATTCCTAAAGTATTTCTTCTATCAAATCAAGGATGACCTCAATCAAGTTCTATTAATTTAATTCAATTCAAATTGCTCACAGCAAAATTCTCTATCATTCTCTATTAATTTCTAATCCTTAATTTTTCCCACCATTGTGAAAAAATCTTCATCTTAAGTCCAGCACACGATAGAGGAATATTAGATATTAGGAATTGGAATTTTAGAATCAGTTTCCTCAATAAACACTATAGATAAATAATAAGTAATGTTATGTTTCGTGTAAGGCCCCGTGCACAAAATAGAGGAATATTAGATATTAGGAATAGGAATTAAAACTTTAGAATCAGTTTCCTCAATGAACACTACAGATAAATAATAAGTTATGTTGTATCTTGTATGGCACACTTGTCTTACGTTTTATTTGTATCCATTGTGAATTACATTTAATATTCATTGAGAAAACTGATTCTAAAATTTCAATTTCTATTCCTAATATCTAATGTTGTTCTATTGTACGCAAGACTTATATCTTATTAATATTCATTGTGTGTTATATTCAATATTCATTGAAGAAACTGATTCTAAAATTTTAATTCATATTCCTAATATTTAATACTTTTCCATTGTACTCAGTGTCTAACAGAACACTATTATTCGATAAGGATGGCTTTGATTAAACTCCACAATCAAGCGATTAATGTCCAATGCAGATTAACTTTGATCTCGATTTAATTTACACTTTATCCTTTTTTAATTTCTAAAAAAATTAGAAAAAGATAAAGAGAAGTTAAACTGAGATCAAAGTTAATCTACATTGATAGAAATGGACATAAGTCTACCGGCACAATCGCGCAAAAAAACTTTTAAAACGCATAGTAAATAAACACTGACATGTTTTATATGTAATTATATATAACTTATCGTCTTTAATCTTTTTTTTTTTTTCATAAACGGCAAAAAATTCGTTTTGTCTCGTGTGTGAAGCGTATACTACAAATATCACCTGACGGAATGCTAATCGTCAATCGAGTCGAGTTTATTATCAAGGTCACCTAGGTCAATCCAATCGTGTTAACTTGCTCGAGGTCACCCTGAGACGGACGCAGAGAGGGGAAATGGATGACGTTAACCTCTCCAGAGCATATCGCGAACGAGTGTCACGCGGGGGTCTCTCGTTTTCCTTCTCTCTCTACACTTACGAGCGTATATCGCATCTAGGTACGCGACCCGTACGATTTGCTAAGTGACGAGTGCTCGTCATGTAAAAATAAAGCCGCGTTGAGAGGAGCACAATAACGGCGTGAAGCGCCGATCAGAGCCGATATGCCTACCGCGTGTATCGCGCCCTCGAGCGCAATTGCACCGCGCTCGTCATCGCTCGTGTGTCGACGAGGTGGCGATCACGTGACGAAGGACGCGAACGGAGGCACGATTCGAAATTCGAAGCGCATCCCAGCATTCCCAGCTCGTACGCTTCCTACTCTCAAAACACTAGTGGTCGCATTGTATCTCGACAGCCACGTTCGACACAGGTCACAGGTCACACACGCGTACTCCGTGTTGCGACTCACTGCGACGCGTATCACCGTTCGAATGAACGTCGAGATGATTGGCAGCGTGCATCGTCGATAAAATCTCAGGTTACGCACCTTTCGACGCCTCACATTCGTGTTTCGTTCGGCGGACGGCATAACGAGACACGGGCGACGGCGACGCAGACGGAAATAACGGATGATCGATGCGGAGACGAGGACACGCGCGAGAAGCCGGGCAGGATCGCGTGGACTGCCGAAAGCGAATTGCACGACGCGACCCGCGAGTCTCGTTGGAAAGCAATTAATGTCGTCGATGGGCGCCGAGTTATCGCGTGGCGCGAACGGCGATAACGTTCCGCGACGTAACTGCGATGTTACGCTTGGGGATTCCACGAGCGATCCCCGGGGTACAAAGGTGACGGGAGGAAGGAGTGAGCGAGCAAACGAGCGAGCGAGCAAACTAGCGAGCGAGCAAACGAGCGAGCGAGACGAAACGGTCGATAATAACTAGCGTCACGAAGCTATTTGTCAGCCCGGGCGATTTGACAGACGGCGACAAACGCGAGCTACCCGAGGATCGAACGGCGATCGGGACAGATCGAAAATAGATCGAATAATTTAGTGGCGAGCGTTAAAATGGTAGACATTAAATAGTGAGCGAAAAGGAGAGACGGAGATGGAGCTAGTGTTGACTGGCATCGTTAGGCGTGTTTAGGAAGATGATAAAACGTGTCACGTGATCACGCAACGGCTTGCAGCGAGGATGAAAGGCAACTTTGTTGCTCTGACGCTTCTTTACGTAATTCTTAGAGAAAAAAAAGAGAGAGGGGCGATACACCGAGCGCGAAGAATATGGCTTCTGTTTTCTTTTTTTCCATCCAGTTGTTTTTGCGTGATGCTGATGACTTTTGTCTTTGCGGAGGCAAAAAATTTTCTTCATCTAATCACTCAATTATGCAATGCGATTAGATAACGCGCGATGACACGCTCGATCGCGACGAGTCGCCGATTCATCACAGAATCCGTGGACGTTGAGCTTGTTGATATATCTGTAAATCGTCGGGAATAATTAACGTGCGAGGCGATTGATCGTTGTAAGTACCCTGATATTTTCTGACAAAAATTACTGCGATGAGATAATATTGAAATGATACTGAATCGCATACGAAAATCTCTTTCAATTGATTTTTTTAAATATCATTTCATTAAGATTTCAAGAATTCAATACAAGACGTTAAGGTTATTAAAGAATTCAGTAAAATTCAAAATAAGAACTAATAGATGCAACGAATTTAATTAAATTGCTCAGTAGAATTTATTAAAATTTATTGCATATGAGTGAATCAGAATAAAAATATTGTTTTAAAATTTTTTCAAAATGAATGATTTAAATCACTTAAAGAAATAAAAAAAATCTTAAATATTGTAAACATAAATATTTATAATCACAATTTCTTGTAAATTTAAACATTTGTATTACAATCAACTGACAAATATTTAAGTGGAAAAATTTAACTAAAGACTCAATATTGCTCATTTTATTTGTTTCGTTACATTTCTCAATTTTAAACATAAGATTAGCAGGGCTTTTACACACATTTTCAGACTTAAGTAAAATAGATAGAAGTAGAATCGACGTTTTGTTGCATTTTTATTTAAATACGACTTTCAATCTGATTTTATTAACAAGCCAGTAAATCTTTTCAGGTTAAACACAAATATTCTTTTAATGGAAATGTATCACTGACAAGGTTTTACATTTCTAATTGAATTTTCCCCAAAACAATTATAATATTTAATAAATTTGTAACATAAAATAAACTTTCAATCTCCCATGTCCGGAAAATTAGTTCCATGACTATGGCAATTGAATTTGTACGACACTTATGCAACAAATAACGACAATGAACTTTCATTCATAGATATATATCGAGCTTTAGACTCACGTGCATGAATATTACATTATTATCTTTTTTAATCAATGATACTTGATCTCCAAATGCGTGTTTAATACAGCAAAAGTAATCGATAGTCGAGTGTCGAGTAACACAAAGACAAAGTTGAATACGTGGAAATTGAAAGATGTGAAGAAATCGGTTAATTATAATTTTCAAAGTCGATTAATTACAACTTTGTGCAGAACAAAGCCCATACAGTACAAAACATTTCAACAATATTGCAGCAACATTGCAACATTTTAGAAATGTTTACAAAGCTGCTACAACATTGTAGAAATAGTCTGTGCTGTATGGGAACATGTTTAAAAATATTCAGCCCACGCCTCACGACTCATTGCATTGTCATCGGGATCGCGAATCACGCGTTGTTAGTCTTGATCAAGCGAAACGCGTATGCAGAAGTCGAAAGTGTTACTCGATTTTATTATAATAAAAGTTGGATTTGAAGCAGCATTTGCTTTTTTGTTCGCTAAATTTGCCAGACAGAATTGCTGTTTTGTACGTATTTTTTTGCTCTAGAAAGATCTACACACATATCGCACGTGTTTTTTGCATACATAGATAAGGTATATAATCTCGTCTAAATATTTATGAAAGAGATTAAAAGTACAGTTCTCTTATCGAAATTTATGATATGCATAATAAATATTTAACGAAGTAAAAAACTATATATTATCTATATACATCTTATTATATAGTGATATACATACATATATATATATATCTATATATTTACATATAATAAATTTTGAATATTATCTAAAAATAATTATTTGACAACTTTGTATAGACTGACATTTAACTTTTCTTTAATACATTAGAAATCATTTAATTCATACTGATCTAATAGTACTATCACAAGTAAATGTTATTTTATATGTGTATATTAATTATATTAATTAATCAAAGCATTTTAGTATTGTGTATACTGTAGATAAATTTTGGATACGTTTACAAATAAAAATTCGTGCAAGTCTTGTGCGAATAATGATTGCATTGAAGGTTAGAATTCTTTTCTGGGATCTAAAAATAGATCCCAACTCAACAAACATATTTTTAGGTCGTGGTGTTCTCCAGCTTTCTTGTACATAGTATGGCCCACGCTAACAGGAATTTTTATCAAGAGATCGATATTGTAAAAGTGGGGAATTTTTAATTTATGTAGCAAAAGTGATTGGGTATTTTAGTATACATTATAAATTTAATATTTTATAATGTTCCACTGGGGAAGATAGTACATTCTATTTGAACGTTAAACCTGGTAAGAAGAAACAAGGTAAACAATTAAAAAAATACATCATTTTAGAGAGAATTATTACTTATATATTATTATAATATTACTATTTACATTTTTACAACGATAAGATTAAATTTAACTATTTATTTTCAGATCTGCAATCTTTAGCAAATGACAATATAGAATATATATTGTATTAACAACGAATACTTATTATTTTTCTAATTTTTTATATCAATCAGATAATTTGTTTAGAAACTGTAAAAATGATGCACAATACCTCAGAAAATTTTCTAAAAAATGCTGTCATCCAAATTGGTGCTGGAGGATCAGCAGGTTTCATCGAAGTTTGTATAATGCAGCCAATGGATATTGTTAAAACACGTTTCCAACTCCAAGTGAAGACAACAAAGTCAGATCCATTATATTATTCAGGTACTTCGTGTAACATCAAGCCATTTGTATTGTATTCATGATCGAGCTATTTTAACATAATTATAGGAATTCGTGATTGTATGACTAAAATGTATAGGACTGAAGGACTACCAGCATTTTGGAAAGGAATCGTACCTCCGATACTCGTAGAAACTCCTAAACGTGCAGTTAAAGTAAGTGTGTCCATTGCTCGATGTCTGCACATTTATTTTTAGTTTTACATTTAGTTTAAAAAATTTTTTCTTTCTTTTAGTTTTTTACATTCGAACAATATAAACAATTTTTTTTATTCGGCGCTAGTGCACCCACTCCGTTGGTAATTATTCTAATACGATTATTTAACACCAATCTAATTGTTTGTAAAGTAAAAAAAAAGTTGCATTCTTGTAGACATTCTCATGCGCTGGTTTCTTCGCCGGTGTTACAGAGGCTATATTAGTTAATCCTTTTGAAATGGTCAAAGTAAAACTACAATCTGATCGAAAGCACGTCAAGGAGAGCCCGTCGACATTCGCAGTGACAAAAGAAATCATTTCAAAATATGGTTTTGGATTGAACGGTCTGAACAAGGGGCTCTCAGCTACTATAATGAGAAACGCGGTGTTCAATTCATTCTATTTTGGTTTCTATCATTCTGTTAAGGGATATATACCACCCAGACAAGAACCTTGGCTGGAATTTTTAACGAAAGTAAATCACTCAGGCTTGTGACAACACAGAATGGATATAATTATGTACACCGTTCTCATCAGTTTCTAACATGTACTGAACATTTTTCAGGTTGCTATAGGATTTGTGTCTGGTACCGTCGCTTCCTGTTTAAACATACCGTTTGACGTTGCTAAAAGTCGCATTCAGGGATCACAGGATGGTACGCAATACAAAGGAACATTGAACACCATGCACATTGTTTACAAGAGAGAAGGGTATTTACATACGTTTTACTTACTGCGATATGATTGTGTTTGGGTTTGAGATCGCTCACTCGTACAATCCATCATTCCAGGTTTAGAGCCTTGTACAAAGGCTTGGTGCCAAAGGTGTTGAGACTAGGTCCAGGCGGTGCCATTATGCTTGTAGTATATGACTACATGCATGTATTTCTTACAGAAAAGTTCAAAGACTAATATTTACATTGCATTTCAAGCTGTGAGATAACTATAAGAATATGTTATACTCTTCAAAATGGATTTTATATTTATACATTTTTTACACTATATATAAAATATGTATATTTTTATGTATAAAAAAATTGAGATTAATGTAATTTTAACCATGAAAATATAACTCTACATGTTTTTTTCACATAAGTTTATCATATGAATAAGTCTTTAACAACTTTATATAATCTGTCTCTTTTTTTCTCTCAGTTTTAATAGTTTTTGTTTATATATACATATTGCAACAGTGTATAAAAAAGGAATTAATCATCTAAAACAGAATCTAGCCATTTTTCTAAGTCAATTGGTTTACTTGGAACATTCTTTGACTTTGTTTTGGAATCTGCAACAAATCATCAATAAAAATCCGACATAAATCTTTCATATTCGTTACATTGCAAACTAATCTAGTTGCAAATTATATGTTTAAAATTGTCTTTTTAAATAAATATTTGGTCTCGTAATTTTCAAAAATTGCAAAATAGCATTGTACTGTGTTAATAAGAAGTCAAAATGTTTTCTTTTTTCTAAGATCTTACCAGTGTTATGAGACATAGACAGCAACTTAGGCACTATACTTTCTGACTCATTGATCTGGATAGGTTCCTTTAGAGACAACAAAAAATCTAAATCTTTTTCTAAATTATCAAAATTGTTTTCCAGGTTTACATTTGTCACTGATTCCAAGTTTTCTGATTGACCAGTTTTCGTATTCTCTTTAGTCCCACTTTTGGTGTCTGGTAAACTCGATGTGTTTAGATCATCTAAAATCGTGCTGTAAGCTGCTTTGCCTCTCTCGGCATCATTGTGGATACTTGTCAACTGGTCGCTCTAAAATTAAATCATTAAATTAACAGTTTATTCAATTGAGAGTAATTCACAAAGTCAATCTCTTTGTATTTCTATAGGTAATAAATCTTATCAGAATGGTTTACTTATAATTCAAAACAATGCTGTAAATCTTTGTCCTTAATAAAGCCCTTAAGTAAAATGGCTGACTTATGATCTTAATATAATGGTTTTTGACTTGAGTCTTTGTTTTTAATAATGCACAATGTGTCTCTGGTCTTCTAAAGCTAAAAAGCAATTCTATTTGTGACTTTAGACTTGAGATTCAAGACAATTATTGTGCTTTACTAAAGACAAAGACTTAACCTGTTGCAAGTCAGGTGAGATTTCATGATATAATTAAAAGCGCCAGATATAATTAAAAATGCAAAACTTATTCAAAAAACGCAGCACTGTGTCCCTGTGAATAATAAAAAGAGAAAAAATAATATTGCACTTATATTGAATTTGGATGGATTTTATTTCAGGATCTTGTGAATCCCACGTAGTTAAATTTTTAACTTTTATTCACGTGTCTCGTGAAAGATTAAAGCATAAAACATTGTCTTGAAATTACAAGTCAGTCATTCTGAGTTATTCTGTCGAGGTCCTATCTCAAGTATCTATTGAGATACTTACTAGGAAGTAACTGTCAGGAATGTCAACATACTCGTTGAACGGAACGCAGTCGATTGCAGCCGACAGTGCCTTTAGGTTCAGGGTGAAGAATTCTGAGTATTGTGACGAGTCGATGGTCCAGGCTTTCTCAGACTTGAAAACGAAGTGCCCACCTTTTGAGAGCGGTGCGTTTACGAGGGTACTGAAGTCCTTGCCCACATCCTCATCCATCGTCGGCAATTCCACGCGATCGTCGATGGAATCGTCAACCGGAGGTTGCCGCGATTTGGTCGCTTTCCTCTTCGCCTTTTGCATTCTCGGAGATTCGTCCTCGTTTACGCGAGATCAGGATTGCAAGTTTGTTTGCGTTTAGAATGTAAAAAAATTCACGGCATGCTTATTGTATACCGCAAGGCCACAAACTGCCGCAAACGGGCAACAGCCAATAGATCGATAGTCGACGCTCGACTTTCGATGGCTCGACAACTTTCTCGATATCTTTAAATGAGTTCGAAAATAGGAATATAAGGGCGACTTCGATCTTTATTAAAATTCAATTCATAATAAATTTATTAAATAGTACATTTATTATTTTGTTAACATGAATAGAATTTAAGATGTAATAATAATAAATTTTATTAATAAATGGGAAAAAAATGAAATCAGGAACAAGGACGTACATAGTTAAAAATTCTGCTTTAAATAATTTTGTCAATTGAATATTCAATTAATTTAATTGATGATTAATAATTCAAGTAATGCTAGCACTAATTTATTATGTAATATATGAATAGAATTATTACATTTTTTATTGTTTAAAAGTACGAAAAAAGATTAAGAAAAAATTCGGACAATGAATTGAATGAAAATTAGATTTTATTTTAAGCGATTCTGCCGATTGAATTAATGACCTTAGTTAATTGGAGTTTAGTCGAAGTCGCACTAATTCTTTCAATTTAGCGATTAATTTCATCAAAAAACCGCATAAAGTAAAATTTCTAATACTTTGTTATCCAAGGTATTTACTAAAATTTTGTAATAAAGTTCCTCGAGAATTCTTGAATTTTTTTTCAGGTAAGAAAATTTAAACATCTTATTATCCTCAATCTACTCTCGTTTATCACATGTACTGTTTCTATATATAAAACGACAAAACATTAATTGTATTCGTGTTAACAAACCGATATTACTTTATAAATTCATCGATTAAGTTAAGCAGATTTTGGTTAAACAAAGTCACTTTAAATTCTTGAATACATACAAGTTAATGAGTTCGACTTGAATACAAAGTTTTACGGCAGGTGATCCAGAGAGGATTGAAAATCCAGAAGGCAAATTTTTTGTTGGAAGCTGATTTTATTGGCTATAAATATCAGGTAAAGTCCCGACGTGGACTTCCATCACATACTACAAGATTGAGACCTAGAGATTGCAAAGGCAATAATCCCACGCGGGACATATCATGAAAAGGCTCGATCCGCAGCATTATCTGTATCCTAAAGTGTAAAAAGCGATTCGCGTATTATGCACCAAATTTCGCAATGTAAAAAAACCACAAAAAAGGAAGGGACCAAAGTCGATCGGGTAGTAGAAACAACATTTATTGACAAAATGCTATGATAAAGTTACTATTAGATAGGTAAAATTTATAATATATCGAGGTCTTGGAGGAAACGGAGGTCTCAGGATGGTGGAGGGAGAGGATGTGGTAAAGGAGATATACGAACTTTTATCTTTATTTTCATGTATGCATATATAGAGGTTTTTGCATATAAGCATATATGTGTACATATATGCAGTTCTCTAGAGCGAATAAAATGGCGTGTGGCAACCAAACCAACTGATAAAGAATATGATCGGTACAAAGGTCTGGGAGCAACCTTACGCTCGTCCCTATTCTACGAAAGATTTTTCGATGAACTTCTTGAATATTTTCGTAAACACATTCGGCCCTGTTTCACCCCCCAACCAAATGACTCCGTCCCGGTCGGGGGGGGTCTGACGATCAACTCGACTCTGTCTTCGGACTTGCACTACTTGAAGTTTTCTTCTAGGCTTGAGGCTTCTCAGCCGGAAATGAATTGTAGATCATATTCTTTGTCACAAGCAACCGAGAAAACCTTCTGATTCTTGACAATGCGAGCAAGATAAACGTGTTCTTCAAATATCTTGTCTTGACTTTTCAAAACTCATTTTTTCAGAGTGAAACTTCAAACTTCCCTCTATCATCCAATACCTCTTGATTCAAAACCTTATAAACAAACAAACAGGTTAGAGAACTTACTTTTATTCGAAGCCTGTTATTATTTTTCTTTTTCGCGTTTGGTTTATTTTTTAGGTTTATTTAGGTTTATTTTATTTCTTTTTTTTTTTTAAAGAGAATATTTTTCCACATTTTTTTCTAAAGAAACTATGCTGGAATATAACTGTAAGCTAGAGGTGATGCAAATATTAAGAACTCAATTATATTCCAGCTTTCACATTATAGCCTTGTATATTTTTACACAATTGAAACCTTATCTTCATAATACTAATAGGAAGCGATATAAACTTATGAAAATAAGGTTTTACATCTATTCTAACCTTACTGGTTTTCGTGCAAGCAGTATGCTACACTACTATATTTTGCACTTTAGTTTCTTTGTCAATAATGTTGTCAATAACTGATATTGATACAATTTTGTAAACTTAAAACGCTTGCGAGATCTTATCGCATACGATGCAGAATTGGGTAAGGTAAGAATAGTAATATAAATGATTTCGTTAATTTCATAATTTTGACCCGGTGGAGAAATATTTGGGTCAAAGTCATTGGATCTGCTGAAAGGACCTGGCCTCGCATCACTTCATCTAATATCGACCTGAAATTCATTAAGCAACAAAAAAACCATGATTGTTTTACGCAAGTTACGGATTGCTGCTTAGCTACTACCGTATGATTTATCGAGCGCATTTCTCTGACGCTCCCATCTGCTGTTTTCTTGCTAACTTAAATACTTACTTTGCAATCCAACTAACATTACCGTTACAATTAGAAATATAAGCGGTCTACGAAAATATGAATCCGAAGAATCATATATACATCTTTAATTGTTCGACTCTTTCCGATGTAACAAAATATGCCGCGCGCGCAAAATCGTCTCTTGAAATTCGCAACAAGCAGTATTGATTTACGTTAAGTAAAAAATTATTTTTTAACATTTTTTACAATATGTAATAATTTTTTTTAGATTTCATAATTTTTAAAATAAATAAAAAATTTTTATAATAAACTCTTCAAGAAAATGGTTAATTAACGTATATACGACACACAAAATGCCCGGCCATTAACAGAGAATTATGATGAGAAGTCGTGTCTTTTTCTAGGAAAATAAACATTACGGAACATGCGGAGCACTCTTCCATGTAACATTTTCGTGTGAAGTGTTCGGCAAAAAAAGAAAGTGAAGAGAAACAAATGTACATTACAGTAAGCACTGTTGCAATAAATTACGAAAATATGAAGTTTTTACTAGATAATTTGCAGTTATATATATATTATATATATATATACACACTTTTAATCACATGTGTTTTAACATACATTTTAGTACAGAGATAAGACACATATCAATGTAGACAGCTTATATTGTAATGCAAAATTAAAGTGGAAATTATACTTACGTGGCGAGTAGGAGCGCGATCTAGAACGGTCGTAACGTGAACGTCGGCGGCTGTAATATGGGCTGGGTGAGCGGCGGTAGCTTCCTCTGTAGCTAACCCTATTCCGGTATAAAAGACAAATTAAAAAAAAAATTTAAAAAAAAGAAAAAACAATATGTAAATGGTCCAAATACTGGAAATTTGAACTTGTCTTTTTTTTAATATATGAAATTTTTAAATCTTTGATGATACTTCAAGGTGTGACACATATATCCTTATAGCATTTTTCATTGGGAGAACTAGTCCGCACTAAGTGCGCACTAGTTCTCCCAATGAAAAACGCTATTAAACTTCAATCTTTTTGTTTAAAAAAAGTGTTTAAGAATGGCTTTTCAATCAATTATTTTTTTATCTATTTAAAATGCACATTTGAACTGTCGTTCGAAAATAGACTTACTCTCTACGTCTCGGTGCGTCCCAGCTTCTGTCATGTAGATGCGTGGGTTTTCCCATGTATATTCCTGGAGTAGGAGTGTGAGCACGTTCCGTGATAGAGAAGTCTACTCTGATTCTTCTTCCGTCGATTTCCATGCCAGTGCATTGCTCTTTCGCCACTTTAGCATCCTCAGACGATTCAAAATACACAAAGCAGAATCCACGAGAGCGTCCAGTCTGTAATAAACGTGAGATACATGTGTACCATTGCATCACCATTAAATCTCACTATCATAATTATATTGATATCAGTTCACGTGTAGTTTATATACAATTATGTGGCCAGAAGCCTTTAACGTGTATCACGTGTCTCTTTAAGTATGAACGTTCTAAATTTCTGGCGTAACTTTACTGTTCCCCGGTATAAATATCTATGGTAAATGTATAAGTACCCAGTATAAATACTTATGGGGAATAACGCATCATTTGCGTGCTCTCGTAATATGCGAATAATTACATCGAGTTTCACATACCTTTGCATCAATAACGACTTGCACTCGTGCGACTGGGCCGTATTTTGAGAATATATGTTGAATTTGCTGTTCAGTCGTAAAAATGGAGAGTCCGAAGACACCTAGGCATCGGGAAGGGCAAGGATTGTCACGATTACCGATGTGTCGTCGTCTGGATGACATTGGACTGCGCGAGTGTGACCGATACACGTGTCGGTCGCGGGAGTAGCGGGATCGCGAGTACGAGCGAGATCTGCTGCGAGAATAACGGCCGCTGCCTCGATACGGCGAGCGACTGCGGCTACGACTGCTACGATGGCCGACGTTGGTGTACTTGTTGCCGCGATATGACTTTCGACCGCGTGACGCGGAACGACTGCGCGATCTCGAGTATTTGACCTCTCTGTGCGAGTCCTTCCGCTCGCGCGACTTGCGCGATCTTGAGTGCGACCGCGAGTCCCTTAGGCCACCATCCGCAGTACGTGGTCGACGGGGGCTTGCACTGCGACTACCGCTTCTCTGTAAATAACAAGTAACCGTTACTACAATTTATAATGCATGTGCATACAATAATCTAAAATTATAGGAGAAAAAAAAATAAAGTGAATTAATTTTTTTACTTCAACATTTAAATATTAGACATTACAAAAGCATTTAATATTTAATTTATCATAGAATATGATATGTTCTTTAAAATCTTTCACTTCTTCTGTAAAATGTGAAAAATCATGATATATGGATCACGCATTTATAATGGAGTTACAAGCAATTATAAGAATTATTAAATTAAAAAAAAGATTCGCTAAATAAATTTTTTTTATTAGCGAATACACTTTAACATTTAACCTTTTGAAGCACGATGTGACATACCTTTCAGAAGATGTGCCACATCTTCTGAAAATTAAAAGAAATATATTTCTTTCACTTCGATTTTGTTGCAATTTCATATCTAATAGTATTCTGAATTGCTGAATCCAAATCTGAAATCAAAATTTCAAAATTCACAACAGTTAACTTAATAACGCAACGTTGCAGCGTTGCACATTTCTTTGTTATAAATTTATAAAATACTACGAACGCCAAATACTGATCTCTATCCTCTTCTGAAAAAAAGTTTGGCATCTAGGGAACAGGCCTGGTACATTATCAATTTCAGTTCATGCATGTCTTTTATCCAAGACGTTCTGGAAAACTGTTTTGGATTACAAATGATTCTATCATGTATAGAATAATTGTTGGTTTTTATACCTCTCTCTGTAAATTTTTATTTTTCCTTTATTTTCAATTAATTTTCATTTATATATTGAAGGAATTTTATATATAAAAAAAATTTAAGCGACAAAATTTTGAGTTGAAACGCAAGAAACATCAATACTATCATATTTGTGTTGAACATTAAATATTAAAATTTTAACTCTTGTAATTCCTTGAAAGTTTTTATAGTGCTATATTAATAAAAATGCATATTATTTAAAATGCAATGCACTTTCAATTTATATCTATTCATGCATATTAAAATACCTCTTTCAGATTACTGAACTTAATTTTTTTCAAGTCAGCCGACTTCTGAACTATGTTTTCTTTTGTAGTTTGGAATATCAAATTTAAGGAGTGGAAGTATTTGTGTATTTCTCTAATTTAGTCGGCTATAATTAATTATAATATTTATATACAATTTTTTAAATTAACAACCATACAAATACTTTCTAGAGATGTCAATGTAAAAATATTTAAAAAATTTTTTAATAATAATTATCACAAGTGTATCTACAAGTGATGATAATTACTTCAAACGGAATGAAACCATTATGCATAAAAAAGATGACTAAAAACAATGTGTATACAAAGTATTAACATCCTCGTCACTGGAGTATTGCTGGTTATATTTTAAGGCTTCCTTTAATGATCCAAATGAAAATCATAAGGAGCAAGGTGAGGACTATAGACTGGATGTAGATTAAATTTCAGTTGTCTTAGAAAAATCTTAAAACCTTCCAGACTAAATCAGATGATTTCTGAACTGTTACACAAAATATGTTGCAAAGCTGGGCAATTATATTAAGAAATAATGTAAATATTGTAAGACATTCTCTAATAATCTGTAAGATATTCCTAATGTCAGGCTGCTTTGAAATCTGTTGATTGCCGAAAAATAAAGGAGCTGGCTGGATTTGAACTCAGGATCCCTTGTTCCGAAGACTAGCACTCTTCCAACTAGACCAAGACTCCATTGGTATTGTGGTGTTTCCATTTCACATATCAACACTTCTACTTAGGTCCTAATGTCTCGTATATTTTTATGCTTTTACTTATGCCCTTATGTCTCAGGGAATTCTATATACATTTCTAAGAATCTTACAATATATTTTGCTAATGTATATTATGTGAGAAATAAATTCACTTTACTTCCTGATTTTCCCCGTATTTTGCATGGAAAATTAAATATTAAGGAAATAAAATATAAAAAATGTAATATGTATATCTTTTTAATTCAATAATGCTTATAAATTCATACAACTCCACTGTAAATGCGAGCCATGTATGTTTTTTCGCATATTATGGAGAAATGAAAGAAAATATTACATGTTACATCAATAAATGTCATATTTAAATTTAGGTTAATATTAAATGCTTTTATGTCTAATATTTAAATGTTGAATTAAATATATTAAATATATATTTAAATATATTTAAATATAAAATTAAAATATATTTTAAAACTTAAGAAAAATCTGCAATTAGAAAATGCTTTAAAAAATAAAATATTAGATTTATCAAAGATAGACCTGAGTTCTTCAATAACAATATAAATTTAATTCAAAAGATGTCGATCTCTTTAAAATATAATAATGACAATATCCTTCTGTATTATTCTATATAAACAAATATATGATGCAACACTAGGGTTGTTACTTTTGATATGTTTGAAGCTTCAAGAAAATTCGAAACTTTGAGATTAATCTCGGACCTTTGAAGTTCAGCACTTCAAAGCTTCAAGAATCTTCGAAATTGTCAGAAGCATGTCTGTGCATTTGTATTGTCTAAATACAATTTTGTAGAACTTCAGATTAAAAAAAAGAGCCTAAAACATTCTGTTCTTATTGTAATATATTTATGTATACAAATATAGCCTATATATAATATATGCATAAGAGATATAAATCATATCAGAATTTTGCGAAACACGCAAAATTCTGAACGCGATCAACCAATCGTGATTCAGCTATCACGTTTATAACTTTATAAGGGGCTTTTATCGAGATTAATATTCATTGTAGGAAAATCGTACGGCTCCGAGGATTTTTTCGTTTTAACACACTTTATTCCAAAATACATATCGCGATTGACGGAAGCGAAAGGGTCGCGAGTCGGAATTGTCGCGAATGCTGCGTGGTAATAATGGCTGGAATCAGAACTGCGTCGCTGGATCGATAATGGCTGTACCGAATTGCGTTATCTCATCGCAACTCGTGCGACGTGGTGCGCGTCGCCGCACGTATTTACCGTCGACGCTTTGCACTCACCTCGATGTCGCTCATCGTCGATATCCCTCAAGCGTGAATCTATGCTGGAGAATGAACGAGATCGCCTCGCCACGCGCTTCGTATCTTCGTAGACTCAACGATAATATGGCGTAAGCCTTCCTCGTCGCAGGAAACGCCGGGCTCCGAAGCACACGCAAACGAACACACCAACATCCGGCGGCGTTGTCACAGCAACGGCGCAACGGCAGCGCGTCGCGATTTTATGGCGCATGCGCATGACATAATTCACCTGCGTCCGTCCACAAGGGCTGCGTTCAGAAACATCGAACGGAGTGAATTGACCAATCGCATTAATCAGCTGGTCGAATTGCTCAAATGCGATTGGTCAATTCTTTCGCAGTCCGAGATCTCGGACTGATTTCTAGCATCGTGGATACAAGGCTTTACGCATGCGCGAAAACAGCGCCATTCGCGGTAATGGTGGGAGTCAAAGTCAAAGGTGACCGCAGCTATGGACCTGAGGGGTGGGACGCATTGCGTCCGCGGCAAGAGAGTTGATTAGTTGAAAAGTGTACGGGAATGGCGGCCGTGACCAGCTGCGTTTAGCGTGGCTTGTGATACGTAGTGATACGTTGGGTACGCGCGTAGCGTGAAGAACGATTATTTTTCGCGAATTCCAGATTTCTAACGAAATCTAAGTCAAGTGTGTCAATTATGTGACGTTCGGTTACGGAGATCGAAAGATATTCTCCCGCTGTCATGTCCACCTCCAGATGAGGAAACGACACTTGTCTCCTATTCACCCTCCGTGTCTCGCTCCGAGCGTGTGGCTGATTACGGGATTGAAAGCATACCTTGAAATATCTGGAAGTCGGCTTGTGAGCCAACTGTGCCGAGCCGGCGTGTACACACCTGACGGTAAGATTTTGCATTTGTAATGTGATCACTCCAGTTAGTACTGCATATATTGGAGGTAGCGGTACATGTAACGGTACACAACTTTTCATGCATCTAATAATACTTTTTTAGAATAGTTATATGTTGAAATTCTGTCTAAATATTATGTATTACTTTAATTCTGCTCTGTTCTATATATTGGTTACTGTGTGATATATTAATAGGCATATAAGAGCTATGTTCCTAAATTTACTGCCAGTACTGAAAATCTATAGTATACATAATGTGAATTTTCAGTACTGACAGTATATATTGTGTATAACACACTGTAATACACAGTATAAAATTATATGGTGTAGCTCTTCTTAATAATTACCAATTATATATGAAACATAGTGTAACACTGACAGCTATTATATAGATTAAATATATATGGTTTGTTTTATTTGGATAATCTGTACTATGAATGCAATTTGTAATTATTATATTTGGACTACAATATCTGGAACTAGTGACTTATAGTTGTAAAGCAAAGAAATTCAAAAAACTGCATCAAAACTTTATATATATTTTAATAACTATATATATTTTAATAATTTTTGCAGGCAAAAATGTCATCCGAGTACAGTCGAAACGTTTTAAAAATAGTTGTCGCACAGATCTGCCAGACAATAGGATGGCACTCTATTAATTCTACGCCATTGGAATTTTTGGTAGATCTTATGCAAGAATATCTGTTACGTGTCTCAAAACTTACACATCAATATGCGGAAGTTTGTGAGTAACTGTTATATTAATTTCACTAGCGATTAGCTTATGTGTTACTAGTTTTCCATCTTCGTTTATATATAAATCTTTTCATTAATAATGTTCAAATTTTATTTGAAGTATATTTAATTATATGTATTATATATAGTAAATGTATTTAAATATATAGGTATTTAATTATGCAGAATGTCCCTAGATTTTCCATACACACTTAAACAGTTTTTTTTATGAGTTGAAATAAGAGAGAAATGTTATAAAAACATACAACCTAAAATGCTTTATTAAAAAATTATGTCAATTTAGTTAAATAATTTAAGTACGTTCATAGATTTTTTACTTTATGAATATTTTTATATTTTTATAGTGGAAAGAACAGAGCCAAATCTTGACGACTTAGGATTAACATTTCAATACATGAATATTGACATACAAGAATTAGCTGAATACGTGAAAAATGTAGATTCAGTTCCATGTGCTATACAAGTACCGCGTTATCCAATTCAACGTCAGAATCATTTAAATTTTTTAAAACCGGGCAGTCGTGAAGTGGTTACAAGACCAGTACACGTACATGAACATTTACCAGCTATGTATCCCGATACTGAAGGTAATAAGTCACTTTTTTTTTAATGAATACAACATATTCATATATCAATTTATATTAATAATATCTAATAATTGCAGAGGAATATAATATATCAGATAAGAATGAAAATTTGATGAATGGCACGGCGGACCTGACATCCAGCAGTGGGACATCGTCGGGCAATTCAAATAATGCGTCACCTCATAGAATGTCGCCACAAGTGGTTTTTAAACGACCAGGTGACCCAGTGTCTTTTGAAAGTCCTATAGTAAAGCGTGCGAAGATTTTGGAGGAAGGCAGACCGTTACGTGAAATAAGCAGCGTTATGATGACCACATCTGGTTTTTTATCACCTGCGCGAGAAGGAAAGTTACCTGAAGCGAGAACGCCTCATCAGGTCCGATCGGATTCGCCACAACCGAGCTCTTATCCGATGGTACCGCCTGAATTAAAAACCGATAAAAAACCGAAGAAGGTTGTCAAAAAAGGTCCCGAGGATCGTAAGCTCGATAAGGAGAACAAGAAGAAAAAAGGCGCGAAAGAATTGTTCAAGCCGGATAAGATCGACGAGAGCAAAGTAAAGAAGTTAGTCGGCATGAAGGAGTTAGCCAAGTTAAAACCTTTAAAGCCAGGCGGCGGCAAGGCGCAATCTACGTTACAAGAACTTACGGGTAGCAGACCCTCTACGCCGAAGGTCGCGTCACCGAAATCAGCCGCCAGTAGTCCAAAGTTGAAAACGACACAGCCGAAGGTCAAGACTGACAAAGTGGTAGATCTAACAGACAACTCCGTCGCCGTTGAGAAGAAAGAGGAAACTGTTGATAAGTTGCCGTCGGAGCCGGATAAACAAAAACTGAATATCTTTAAGAAGATATCGAAACCGCGTGAGGAAAAAGACAAAGATAAGGAGACAACGGAGCCGCATAAGCACAAAGATGCTCTTGATTCGCGCGAGAACTCGCCGGAATTGGTCATCGACGTTGAGAATGCTGAGAAACATGTGCACCGTAACGACGTGGATCCAAAAGGAGGACGCGAGGAGAAGAAAACACCTCATACACCGGACGTACATATACAATCGGATAGTGATATGGCAGACGTGCAGAGTTTATCGTCTGATGTTTATATATTTGACGACGCTATTTCACCGCCGGGTACGCCCAGTACGCCAAAAACTCCTGAATTGAGTGTACCCACTGTGCCAGAGCAGAAGCGGAAGAAGAAAGAGAAGAGTGGTAAAAAGAAAGAACCTAAATTGAAGAATCCGAAACAATGTATCAGTCCGAAGAAGGTAAGATACATATACACGTTTTACAGGACTTGATACATCAGAAAATTGCATATATAAAATTTTATATACATATATATACATATTTTACACACACACACACACACACACACACACACACACACACACACACACACGCACGCACGCACGCACACACACATATATAATTGAAATTTTTTAATCGATCGCAAAGTTGATTTTGTTTTTACCAATAATTTGATTGTATGCAATTTCGATAAATGTCTCTAACATTAATATACATCTTTGCTATTTTTCAGACAAAACCTTCGAATGACGTGCAAGAATTGGATATACCAGATCGGCCCAAAACGCCACAGGCACCTGAGCCACTACATAGAGAGCCTATTCTTCCGCTTCCACTTCAATTCCCTTTTTTCCCTCCATTTCCTTCGGCACCTGGTTTAATTCCTCCGATGTTTCCTCCGAGGTTTTCGTTTCCGCTTGGACCTCGTGGTGGGCCAGGTCCTCATCCCGCGATGCCCAATTTACCATTACCACCGCGTTTTTCTAATTCACTTATAAAACCCGAAGACTTCCCACTCCCGTCCAAAATTAAACCAATGGAACGTGAGAAGCCACTGATTCCTCCACCGGCCGAGCTAACACCTTCGTCGATTCTAGGCGAAAATGAGAAGGTGGACAAAGAGAAGGTGGATAACAAACTTACGAAAATGTTTAAACCAAAAGAATTGCCTTTCATGAAAGTACCTGAGAGGGTACCCGTAGGCGTTGCACCGCCTATAGTGTCTGCACCTGTCGCACCAATCACGCTTCCTACACCACCAGTACCCGTCGCGCAAATGCCACCATCGAAAAATCCTAAAGCTGAAAAAACAGAGAAGAATGATATGGTAAATTCAGTACGAGACCATATCTCATTAGATATTTCTATTATTTTTGTTTATTTTTTTAGAAAATATCCTAATGAAGATAAGTGCTGTGCACATTAATATCCATCATTTGTATCCATTATTGTCATATAATTATTACATTTTATCTTAATCAACTAATCTAATAACTCTTACATATAAAAGCTATCAGATTAATTGATACAGATAGGGCATAATAATTATATTTTTGTATAACATAATTTATAACATTTTTAGAAGTCTAAAGAACATAAAAAAGAAAAGAAGGATAAGGTGAAAAAGAAGAAGGATAAAAAAGAGAAGCACAAAGAAAAAGGCGAGAAAGTAAAGGAGAAGAAGGAAAAAACTGAAAAACGCGAGAAATTAGAAAAGCTTAAAGAAAAGAAGGAGAAAAAAGAAAAGAAAAAAGAAAAAGATCAAAATAAAAAGAATATGGTATTTATGCATCTTTTGTTAATAATAAGGATAATAAATAACAATAACTTAATATGCATGTGTTATTACAGAAGGAAGAAAAGAATCCAGAAGCTGTTCCAAAAATTACGTTAAAATTAGGTACAGCTTCTCCCAGACCAGCAACTCCAGATAATGCCCCTATGAAAAAAATGTAAGTCATAAATGAATTCTTATTAGTAAATTTGCATTAGCAATTTAATTGTAATAAAAAATTTTATTTACATTGTTGGCATATTTAATCAGTTCATTGAAAAGAGATTTTTAATATTATTATATATAACTGTATTATATCATGATTTACACATAATCATTGTGTGATTACACCTTATTGCTTTCAGAACTATTAAACCACTTGTAAAAAAGCCCGATGAAGAGGTCAAGCGGGAACCTAGTCCAGAATTGGCGAAAATATCGGCACTGGTAACACGACCGCCAAAGCAAAAGTCAGCAAGTAAGAAAACAGAGGAGGGAATATTAGATGGAAGCCCTGCTCTTCCTACAGACTCTTTCTCTGCCAATCTTACTAGCGCGCCACTTGCATCAGTTCCTCGAGCAAAGAAATCTAACTTCCAAAATCTATCTCAAAGTGAGCCAATACCTTCACCTCAGTTTGACAATCCTCCTAAACTCCCGAATCCTCTAGTGCCGCCACAACCACCATATTATTTTGTAAGTACATTTTTCATGATATTTACATATTGGGGATCATTGAAATTTACATTAAAATTTAAGCTCTTAGAATGGAAACATTACAAATAATATTTTGTAAAGAAAATGTTTGGTATATAAATTAAATTTGTAATTAAATTATATTTATATGGGACATATAATAATATGACTTATAAAATTAATAAATTTTCCTTTCAAAGCGCAAAAATTTTAGCGCGTTTTTAAATTGGACAAAAAATTTATATATAATTTATTTATAATAATATTGTTATAAACTTTTGTGAATTTTTGAAAGATTAACTAAAAATTTATTTTAGTAAAAAATTTTATAAATACTGATTATATACAAAGTTAATTTTTGGGGGAAATTTATCTTAAATTATTGAAAATGATTAAATTATTGCAATTGATATTTTAACGAGATGAACCCAACCCATCGATATTGTTTCAAATACAAGCCTATCCAAAAATTCCAATTTCCTGTTCATGCTATTTGTGCATTTATGCGTTTATGCATTTATGCGTCTTATGGTGACGGTACACATTNTTTTCCTTTTTTTTTTTTTTTTCTTTAAATCACGCTCTCTCTTTTGATATATTGTTATGTTGTCCAAATAATGAATGTAGTACACATTCTCTCATAGCTATATTTAGACTTACTGTGTATTTTATGTTGCAATTATTACCTTACTCTTTTTCTTTAAAAATTTAATACTCATATTTCTATTTCTTATATTGAGTTTTAAATATTTCTTTATTCTAAATTTTCTCATAAATTGAGTCTTAAAAGCTTGTTTTGCCCTTTTCTATTTTTATTCTGCTTCGCAAGACTTATTTTGTACAGAAAGCTTTTCAGAAAAGACATTTTTTTATAAGTGAATTTAAATAATTTTAAATTATTAAATACAAGTTACAAAGTATTATTTATTACGATATGGAAATGAATTTTAGGAATAATATTCTTTAAAAATATATTCATTAATAAATTTAATGGTTTCTCTTTATCCGATTTTACAATATTATGAATATATGAACTTTTCTGAGTAGCTTCATCTTGAGTTTGTTATTGGTAGAATTGATTGCTGCTTTTATGCAAATATAGATATAATTCCTCATGAAAAATGAGTAATATTAACTTAGAAAGTTTTATTTTTTAATCATGCTTTTTAAGTAAGAAAGCATTTATCATCATTTTATCATCCATATATTCCACATAGAATCAACTGTACAATTCATATCTACGTATGATATACAATATGGTATACTTGTCTCTTCTTATTATTACAAATTTCTGCGATTATAGTATAATTATACAAATATTCTGACAGATTTAACGAACAAATATCTGTTAGCAATTTAAATGTAAATCTTATAAAGGCATTATATTTAAATTTATGTATCATAATTGGCATCAGTTATTAAATTGAAATATCTAAAACGCAGGATTTTATTTTCGTTTTGCTCTTAACGTTAATGTATGTTCAATTAAATTAAATATTATCACAAATTTGATATCATTTATCTCATTTATTAGTATACAGCTTAAAAGTTCGAGTAGTACTAGTTACTAATATACAATTTATTCTTAACATTTCCGTACTAAAGTAATTTCCTTTCAGTATATCTCTCTTATGTTGATTAATAATATGCCCATGCTTCTCATTAATTTCTCTTCTCTATTTGGCAAGTGCAGTCACATTAGCGCATACATATATATATTCTTCACATACAAATAGTTACAAGATGCAATTAAGACTTGTGTGTTACTTCTGAATTCGTCGCTTGTTAACTAAATAGCATTAGAGAGCATGTATTTTATCAGTTACTAATGTAACTAATATGTCATTTATTTTTAAAATTTATTATAAGATTTTACTTAACTCAAGATATAACGATATAAAATAATTTTTCTCATTCTCTTCATTTAATCAGCGAATATATTTACGGTTTGTGATCATTGGTATATAGTTTATTATAGATTTATTAATAAGATACTAACAGAGATAATAAAGAAAAAAGAAAATTACGTAGCAAAAAGTATAAAGTCAAACCGTTGCATGAGATTTGCACGTTGCATAAATAAAAATTTAGCATGAGAGACCCGTTAGGAATATAACCGACGGTTTTAACGGTACAGAGGTGAAAGCTGAGCCAGTTTCTAAAAAGGACGATGCTAAAGAAGACAAAGAAAATGGCAGGAACGTGTTGCCTACAACACCAACCACTACTGTGGTGAGTACGCTTTACACCACTTTTAAAGAATATTGCAAGGCATTTTTCTATGCGCCGATGCTATGGATAACTAGCTAAGTTTTTATGATACGTTAGTTGCAACACAATACATTTATTGTAAAAATATAAATACAGAAATAAACGCGCGCACGCTAAAGCTACTTTAAATAGGAGTTAGATAAGAAGCTAGGACATGATTTAAAAGATACGTATCGAGTGTTAAAAAAAAAAGAAGAGACAAGTTCATCTCGAACTCATGTTATCATAAATCATTGTTTCATCGAGATATCATAAATTCTATCTTTTAAGATTCAGGAACTTCTGCAGTTCACAAGAAAGTACTATAAGATGTCGGTATCTTGTTTTGTTATTAAAATATTTTTTTCTTAATGAAGACAAATTAATTCATGGACAGCATGACAAAATATCGTGAGGTCCGCTGGCTATTCCTCGTAGAGTCTTAATATGTTATTAAGGAATTGTAACATGTTCCATTGAAAGATATTTGATGTTGTCAAATGTTGTCAAACGCAACGAATGATTTTCTAAAACTTCAGCGAATTCGTCAGAGATGATGGGTTGGGTTTAGATAAAAAAATTCGTTGAGTTCTGTTTATCCTAAGATGAGTGTTACAGGATCGAGGGGGACGTCAGGTGTGGATATGTCCCGCATGCGGCAACCAGGATGATGGCTCGCCCATGATCGGCTGCGACGATTGTGACGCTTGGTATCACTGGTAAATAATTCGTTAGACTTACGTAATTTACATGGTATAATGTTGGAATTGATCGCAAAAACTTAACTCTTTCTGATATTTCAGGGTGTGCGTTGGTATGCAGGTTCCACCAGCTGAGGACGAGGATTGGTATTGTCGTTTTTGTATAGCGAAGAAACAAGAGCTGCTTCACGATAAGAAGAAGAAAAAAAGGAAAAAGAAAGTGAAAGTAACTGCCTAGTATAAGTCAACCGGGTCCAACTGCGTGAGACCCGGTGTCATTATACCAAGCATTACCAAAGCGAAAGATAAAAGCGGCATCAAGAGTGTGAAAACGAAAAAGGTGCCTAAGAGTGATGTTAAGATGCAAGTAAAGCCACTAAAAGGAAAATCGATAGCAACTAAAGGAAAAGCTACGAAGAATGTAGTGAAAGTGAAGGCTGTAAAAAAAAAATAGAATATGTCGTGCAATATAATTTAGAAAACGGGAATAGTGTATTTTGTAAACTATGGGACAAAATGTAAAGGATTCTATTCTCTCTTACGCCAGCGTACAAGCATTCTACGTTTGTATCGGTATTCTATAATACAGTAACGATATTTATCGGTAATTTGGTTATTAAGAAAATATATTTTAGTGATATGTTTTTTAAGATACCGATAAACGTTAATAGAATACCTCTGCTGGTTCTGGGCAGATCTTTTCTTTGGTTTTCTACCTTGTATACACATCTATCACGTATCACAAACGTTGTGTAGTTTATTACACAATATGACAAATTGTAGTATATTTTCTTAGCTCTATTAGAATTACACATCTTTCGCCTTATGCTTGATAGGTTTAATGTACAGGACATTTCGCAAAATACAAAATAATGTTCATTTTTAATACATATGTTGCACGAATCAATTATGTATAATAAGTCATTACTAGCGGTAAAATTATATATTTAATTTTATTCGTTTCGTATATACATATACAGGGTGTTTATAAAATCTGTTACTACTTCTGTTATATTTCGGAAATGGTTTAAAATTATAAAAATACACGAAATACATATTTGATCATTTCGAGAGATTACTCTTTTAAGAGATTTAGAAAGATTGCCTTAGAGGAAGGACGCTTTAGGGATTCCAACTCTAAAATTTTAAATAGGATCCCTCATATATATATATACATATGTGTGTGTGTGTGTGTGTGTGCGCGTGCGCGCGCGCGCGCGCGTGTGTATAGTTGGAAAGGGCATAAAAAAAAGAAAAATTTTTAAAGCGAAGGTTGATACGTTGATCCGTTCGGGAGTTACTTAGGATCAAAATTCAAAAAAGGCTAATTTAAAAAAAAAATCGATTACTCTCGGATAATCAAAAAAACATTCGGGAAAAGTAAAAGTTTGTTTTTTTAAATGCTTTCTATAGTAAACGTATAAGACCGTACAAAGCTATACAGAAAATGATTTCACATCTCGAATGTTTTTTTATGATTTTCCGAAGTAATTGTCTGAATAGAAGTAGATTTTTTTTTTAATTTCGAACTTTGACTCTAAATAAATCCCGAACAGGTCAATATATCAACCTCTGCTTCGAATTAAACATTTTTTATGTTCTTTCAAACAATGTACTACAATAAAGAGATTCTATTTGAAATTTTTGAATTGGAGCATTCCCTTGGAGGGAGAGAAAAGGGGGGAGGGTAACTTCTTTAAAAGAGCAGCCCTTCGAAATGATTGAATACGTTTTTCGCGGTTTTCCATAATTTTGAATCTATTCTAAAATATAGAGGATGATAACTTCATACCCTGTACCTATGTGAGCTAGTGTGTGTGCGTGTGTGTAAAAAAACAAAAAGCATGTATATATGTGTGTGTATATATATATATACACATATGATTAATAGTGATCAGATATTTACAGAATATATCAGAAAATCAATAACAAATTACTTTGATAACAATTTTATTGTGTTATACTAGCAGTCATTTCATTATAATTTATGCATTAATAACTTATTATAATTATGTTGCCTGTGTACAGGATGTAAAATATTATTTAATTCTGAGATGTATTTATAATATAAACCATGAATCCGAGAATGATTGAAATAATAAACAAAATTACTTGTTAGAGTAATCAGTAACAGCAATAAGGCAAGCGCCAATTTATAAGAATTAATTGTCAATCATACGTCGATCAAAATGTTACACTTTGTATAATTCTATCTATAAAAATGATTGCTCGAGTTGATTGGGATCATGAACATATATCTATTGATTATAAATATATATATATATATACAAAAAGATTAAATTATAACAGACTCTGTAACAAATATTTGTCATGTCGACACTTGTTATTATAATCGATTGTGAAATTGTTTTTATATGTCACTCTATTAAATCTATATATCTGATTACGCATGTATTAGATTTTTGTTCAACTTTTTTTAACACAGTTCTATAAATATTAATACTCTATTACAAAACTCTATTACCAATAAAATGTGCGTATGTATACACACACACATAAAAATAAGATATTTGTCTAAAGAACACCTGAAGTAAAATTGTATTCACTGCGATATTTATTATAATTCGTTTTTTGAAGTTTGAAGCATGATAGATACAAATGTGTAATTGTAAAAAATTTACAATTATAAATTCGTTATTTACATATTGCATTTGTTTATTACATAATGATTGTTTATTATAAGACAGAATGTTACAGAATTCAGTTACCAAAAACGGAACGTTACCAATATAAAAAAACATCGTACGTCAAATTCTAGATCAGTGAAGTATTTTTTACATAAATAGGTTATTCTCAATGTTTCATATGTGTATATATTAAAAATTTATATTCACTTCAATTTTATATTCTACATAAAACATTAAATCATATAAACTTTTGTAACTTAAGGGCCTTAGTAGAATGGCTGACTTGTACAATTTAAAAACATTATTACATGATGTTACGTACTTTTGTAATATCTATAAAGTTCGTAATACTTTTGTTATTATACAACGGTTTATCATAAATCATACAAGTCTTTTAGTTTGTGTGATTCCAGACACAAGATAGTTATCGTGCGTTACTAATTAATGTGTAACAAAGACAATGTAAAATATGTTACTGTTCTTTTCAACTGAACTTCGTTCATTTGTTCTCTCGTTTTTTCCAACTTGAGTGGAAAAAAAAAGAGAAAAAAACTTTGCAAGAAGTGCAGCAAAAAAGACTACAAGTGAGCAGTTTTCATCTAGATGTATCCTCAATTTCATGCTCTTAAAAAGTTTAGTACTTTGTCACTAAAAATTTATGGTAGTCTGACTATTAAAGTTGGAAATCCAACAAACTAGACTCCAAAGAAGTCAGCTAAGGCCTTATGATTTTCTTTAAGACACATCTGCTGAAACAAAAAAAGATCGTAGACCTGCCAAAACTATTTATCGAGATTTATCTTGTTAATCAAGATATTTTTTTACACATGATGGATGCAATTCGAAAATTTATTTTCCATTTATAACAGCTCAATGACAATTTTACAATGTTATTTTATCTGATCAGATATATATAGAGGATGCAACTAGGGGCATACTCAAGTCATCAAGTTTCCTGTTAAATTACCTAATTGAGCAGTTGTTTTTTCGGTGTAGATGCTTCAAATAGTATTTACAGGCATTATGGCACATTTTAACATATATCTGCTCTATTTCTTGTAAGTGGAGCGCTAAGTCCACCGGTATCACCAGACTCAAGTTGTTTTAGGAGTCGAAATAACGCGGCTGCTTCCCTAATGCGACTAAATTCAACGCAGAACGCTTGGATCTCGATAAATAGCTCTTGCACGTTTATGATCTTATTTCTTATCAGAGATTGCAGAAACACACAGACAAGTCGTACCAGTCGATTCTGCATGTAACGGTCCTTGATAGTCTCACAAGTAGATATACAATTGCTAATATACAAATGTACAAATTCCGTCGGTAGATCCACCGTGGTGGTTAACCTGTTTACCACTTCCATAGAATGAAGAGACATTTCCATGTTCACCAGCACGCTAAAGTATTCCGTGATCTGGCTGGATTGCATTAACTTAAGTAAAACCTCAATGGCAATCAAAGGATTGTTCTCGACCAGATCTGGCAATTTGGGAGGCGTGAGTCCAATGTGATAAACAAGCTTCGGATCTTTGTCCAGTTCGCTAATCAAATATTGTTGCTGAGTCAGCGTTAAAACGTTCTTGAAAGCCTTGCCCATGAGCTTACGTGCTTCGGCACTAGCGCAGTTTGACACGCACATGCTGGTGTCGTACTCGACTGTAAATTGAGTCGGTTCCGTGACATGGAACCAAGCTAACTCATTGATGGAATGATAAAGCGGTGGCACAAGCCTCACGCATTCGGGACGATAGCTCCGTCTGCACAGAGGCGGATCGCCGATAGTGAGATCTTCTATCATATTTTTCACGGCAGTCACGTCGTATTCCATTCCCTTGGAGTGATCCATGTCAGGCAGTATTATAGGATTTCCGCATTTACTGACGGCCGGCAGCTCAGATTGGTGCTCCGCCAGTTGCAGCTGCAAGTTGGTCAGATCGATAGGTGGCACGGGAGCGAACGAGAATTCGTCCACGATCTGGCGTGGCGTCTTCTTCATGACGTCCTTCGGATTGTATCCCATCAAATTGACAAGCAGATTCTTCTCGCAATTTGACAAGGGCGGTATGTGACCGGTGTGGCCGGATGGTTTCGAGCTGCCGTTATTAGTGTCCTCCTGCGACTTGAGCACTTGCACAAACACAGAGGCGAAAGGCGTGGAGGCCAACGGTTCCCCTCGGTACAGGTCGAACAGCAACGTCCACGCTATGATACGTTGGACGTGTTTGGGCAGCAGGCTGACGTGCTGCAGCTGCAGCAGTAGTACCGTACCGACATCGAAGCGCTCCTCCTTGGAGAAGCTCTGATGCAGCTGACCGCAGAGACTCTCGAGGCTGGTGTCTCGATTCTCCTCGCTGACGAGGTCCAGCAGCTTCACGATGTTCTGTTGAGTGTGCGACATTCTCGCGATGAATGAAATACTTGTGACACTCCGTACTTAGTCCGTCGTCGTAATGTTACATATGTAAACAAAGCATGAGCTGTCTCCCACGTGGAGGTATCACGCACGTTCACGAGCAAAAAATCTGCAGACAAATCTTGAGATTAACCTTCCTATCTCGGGACAACGTTCTTGACCAGTCCACGTTTTACAGCTGACCAGTTGATTCAGTTGTAAAACGTGTAAACTTTTAAATTTTCCAACTGCTTCCTCTCACTACATTGGTTTCTATTTGTTTACTTGCATTTACCTAGTACTTCGCGTATTTGACACAAGCTGGACCGCTTGGATGTGAACAGAGCCATTTAATTTGTACTTTTTAATTGAACTTCTTGCACGTATAGGGTTCATCAGGGTTCATATTCGTTCGACATTCGACGCAATTCGACGGACAATTTGGCTGTGTTCCGTAATGTGTATATGCGCGCATAATATATAATACATGTAACGTGTACTATAGATAAATGCGCGCATATGCACATTACGGAACACAGACTTTGACTTCCAATAGGAGATAAGATTCACACTAGCAACACTCTTGTCCCTACAAAACATGTTCTTCTATTGGATACCAGACGTCATATGTCGAACGCAGGGTGAATCCTGCGTAATGCAAAGTGCATTTTAGAACGCACCTGTACGTTTGTTTATAGGTCATCGAAGCAATTTGGAGCAATTCGGAGCCTATGAGCACGAGCTACCCTGCTCTGTCGATCTCGTGGATTTTGGTACTCAGACTCAATTCGAAACTGAAATCCAGGACCTTACAAAGAAGAAGAAGAAGATCTCGTGGATTCGCGTCAATTACGATACGGTACGGATTTCGGTGCTAAGAAATGGACGTCACGGTTGTGTCACACATGGAATGGAAAAAATCGCCAGCTGATATGGTTGACGAGCAACGGAATCGGCTGTACGATCATCCTGCCATGCGACAGACGAACGATAATGCGCAACTGAATCTGATAAATCTCCCCGACGTTTGCTTGGAGGCGGTCCTATCTAACCTCTCCTACGATGAGATTTCTAAATATAGGATTGTAAGAGCGCCCTTTAATACCCGTGAAGAGAATTCTTCGCTCCCTCGCATGCTCAGAAGCATAAATTATATAATGTTGCTTCTCAGGTTTGCAGACAGTTCGATCGGATCTGCAAGAAGCTGCTCAACCGTGGCTTCAATCTCATGGAGAAGTATCACGCGCAATGCCTCCGCACCGTCAAGAGCAAGCTGCCGAGGAGGGAGTCAGAACGACGGAGCCATCCACTGGCACGTCACTGCGATATCTTGACGGCGATAGAAACGAGAATCTCTATGTTATCAATGACTTTCATTAAGTACGTGGATCTGAACGTTTGCTGCTTCATTCCTGGAAAGGTAATGGATTTTTGTCTCACAGAAAACTTACTGTTATAAGTTATAAGCTTGATGTACAAATATACATATACAGGGTGTCTTAATTAGTAATGGGTGAATTAGTAATACTGGTAATATGCATCAATAATTTTACAACCTAAATATATTTTGTGATTATGTCAGTCATGATTGTGGAATTATATTACTAACAGAAATACTGATTGTTGAATAATAATGTGTTGCAACTGTGTATTAGGTAATCGATGAAATTTTCCGTGTTCTTCGATTAATTCGAGAGACAAAGACACCACCCAGAGCACACGAAATACTGCAAGAACTACGAGATATAAGCAGCATGGCCATGGAACATTTTGATGAGAAGATCTTGCCAGATCTGAAGCACAACATCTGCACATCCATGGTTGGGACTGTGAATTCATACGATTTACCTGGTGGCGTCATGATCTCTCATGGTAGAAACATAAATAATACCACACTGCCACATTGCAACAATCATAGCATGACCTGTTCGGAGAAGCTTAACCAGATCTTTAAGAAAATTAACGATCGTACGAAAAGGAATAAGATGTTCTTCTTGTCCGTGAAAAATCAAATGGCTAGAATGAAACTTAGGATGCAGAGGCAAGAATATCTGTTGCGGAAGCAAAATCTGAAGTTATACAAGCAGGCAAAGAAGATACAGGATCAAGACACCCAGTTAGCCGAAGTGCGGAAGCACCTCGAGGAGTGGGAGCAGAAGATGGTTGATTTGACTACCGAAGTGAGTCGAGCGCGAGAGGGAATCCCACTCCCTCAGAATCCCGATTCATTAGAAAGTCTCAAACGAAAAACACACATTATCAACACCGATGCTGAGACACTTCAAAAGACGAACGAATTGCAATCTAAGAAACGCAAACTTATAATAGAAAGAAAAGCGTCGAGTGACGCGCAAGACATGAAGTTTAAAAAATTTATGTCGGGCTTACTTGCGAAAAATGAATTAGATGGTTATTTCGTCGATCCCTCGTGTCCTCGCTAACTCTGCTCTTTTTATATTAACAGTTCTAGCGCAAAGATTTTTGCGGAATCGTACTCTTTATATAATGCATTTTTCAACTGTTGTAATATGTATGACATAAATTTAACCATAGATACCACATACTCACTACATCTAAATTTTAATTACAGTTATGAAAGTTATATTCCAACAATAGTTATTAGAGTTTAAGTTAAAATTAATATTTTTAATTTTTTTATCCACAGGAGCAACATAATATATAAACAAACGTATTTTGTTGGATTTATAATGCTTTACTTGGAACTTATATATACATATATATTTGCAAAAATATATATACATATATATTTGCAAAAAATATATATATATTTAAAAAAAATTTTTTTCTCAGATAAATGTTATATAAAATTAATTAAAATATTTTATTTTGCATTTATTAAGAAATTGAAGAAAAGTAAGGACAATAAACTGCAAGTTGCAATAAGATATTAATGCATATTTTATTAAAATAATATTTTTAAAAATATTATTTTAGTAAATTGTACATTAATGTATAATTTTATTAAAATAATATTCTAATATTATTTTAGTGAAATAAAATACCTTTAAATATTGAGAGACACATATTGGTCTTATTTATAATGTTATATAAGTTCTTTAACATATGTGTAATTGATTTTATCATATGTAAAGTTATGTAATCATCGATGTATAAAAGACTGTAATTCATATTGAACTTTACTCAGCATACGGTGGCTTGATATTTTATCACCAATTACACACTTCATAATTCTGAAGGCATCTAAAATGAAAGAAATATTTGTCAAAATACATTGTACATAGGTTCTGAAATAATTTACTATTAATGGCGTAAAGATACGTAATCAATTGATATTGGAAAAGTATATGATAAATTTAATGTAGAATTTAAAGACGGACAATTAGAATATTTTATACAGGGTATCTATAAAGTCTATTCCCATTCCCTATAAACGGTTTAAAATTATGAAAAACCGCGAAATACATGTCCTATCATTTCGAGGAGTTACTCTTTCAAGGAGGTTGGGGAAAGGAAGGAGGAGGAGTAGTGTAGTCTCTTAAAATAATCTAAACATGTTTTTCATCATTTTGAACCGTTTCTGAAATATAGGAGGGGGGCAGACATCCTGTATTGATTATAAACTACATTGTTAATCAATCTGTATTTACGTAATCGATTATATTCGGAAGCTTAATAAACTACTTGTACATTTTCAACAATACATTACAATAGTTAATTTTTATTATAAAAATATACATATATTTTATATTTATCATATGTATACAATATATATGTGTGTGTGTGTGTGTGTGTGTGTGTGTGTGTGTGTGTGTGTGTGTGCGCGCGCGTGCGCGCGCGTGTGTGTGTGCTATTATATATATATATATATAATAGCTTTCAGAGCAAAGTTATCATAGAGTGATTTTTGATACATTATTGAGCTTCCATTAAGGAATTGCTTTATGAATTTATTTCTAAATCATTTTCCGAATTAGTTTGCTCTTTAGCTTCATCAATATTTATTTTGTGGATTTCTATTTCTTTTGCCTTGATATCTTGTTCCTGGAAAAATTAATGAATATTTTTACATGAAAAATGATGCAATATAAGCGAATCATCAATCTTTACCGTATCTTTATTCACGTAAATTGTTTTTATGTCGTCGTTTTTTTCGTAAATTTTTTGAACTTGCAATGGTTCAACCGTAACTTGTGATGGTTCAGGTGGTAAATCTAAAATTTTCTCGTAAATTGAAATAAATGCATTCTGCATATGACTTTGTTGCTGATCGCGAATTTTTTTCCTTATGTTGTGCTTTTCTACTTCGGGTAAAACAAAATTGTAGATCATATCCGCTATCAATTCCTTATCTGCCAACTTGTCAGCACTGCGAAAATATCAACGTATTTTATACGTTACTTCGATATTTAAAAATAATTTGTTCATACATATTGATTTTGAATCAATGCACATCTTACTTTTCTGCGGCATGTTTCGATACAGCATCCACTTTGTCACAAATTTCTAAGATACATTCTTTAGCCACCTTATCGGATATCCAATCGATTTCTTCCCTCACAATGTCCTCCAAGTAAGCTTCTACCGAGTCCTGATTTACTTTCACGATTTGTTTGAACATCTCGTCGAATTCTCGTCGACGATTACGTTCCACTTGTCGCCTTCCAGCTTCGGCGGCTTCTCTCATACATCTTTCTCTTTCGGCAAGCAAGGCAAAAGCATGAGCTCTACGTTCATCCTCTAATCTCACCAGCTCCTGTAGATGAAGGTCAGATAATAGAGCGAATTATTCCGATAAAAAATTACAAACCTTACCTTGTTGAGAACATCTAGTGTTCCACAGACTGTCTTTCCCTCTAAAGAATCGAGAATCTCACACAAACGATCTTCCTGTGTTGATTGATCGATCATTTGTGTCTCTTCATCGCGATCCTTCTGCTCGAGCGCTTGAGTTGATTGTAATTCTTCGATTAGCTCTCTGTATCTGTCGCGTTCTTTATACATCTATAAAAATAAAAATTTTATTTTTCTTGTATGATACAAACACAACTCTATAGACTCTATTATAGTCTTCTATATCTATTTTAAATGCACGGTGAATGATCTGATCTGTAATTTACCAGACATTGTATCGCTCTGCCTTTAACAAGCTTTTGAATAAATATAGCAGACTCTTCCCGTTGTTTCTGTTTTTTGTCCCAGGTCCCCAATCTGCGCGGTGTGGTCGGTAAAGCTGGCTGTTCCTGATTACGCCTCACTAATTTTGGGCCTTCATCTACAGTTTTGACTTTCATTCGAATGGCTTTTAGATCGGAATGAAGCTGCTTCAGTTTTTTCTCCGTCCACCTGGTTTCTCGTATACAGATGTCTATTGATTTAGATCCACGTTTAGTTGTTTTTGGTTCTTCGATAGTTGGTAACCAACTGAGCGTTGTATCATTTTCTATTTCTAAGTAACAATTGCAATGAATGGAGTAGGAGAGATTGCGTATTACAATCTAATTATTTACATTAATTACACTCACGTCCAATATAACTTTCGCTTCGGAGTTGCTTCTGTAAGACTTCGTGCCGTCTCTGGGGATGTTCACCGAAACGCATTTGCGGTACATACAGGTCAGACTTTGGATCGATATGCCGTTCAATTATGTCGGGTTTGCGAGGTTGCTGCTCGTTACGGTGTCTTTTACATAATTTTCGTAGATCTCGTTTAAGATTAAGCCTAATGGTCTTGATTTGATTATCTCGATATTTCCCCAATTTGCTCTCGAGCCTACTAAAACGATCCTGCACTTTCTTCTCGTATTCCGATTCACGACTTTGCAGGAGATCTCTCATCAGATCGAGACGTAAATCCAATATGAATTGAATCTCCTAAAATTATCACATGGTTAAAGAAAAAAAAAAGATATTACATTTATCACATTATTAGGTATATGAGTAAGATTTTTACAGGGTTGAGAAAGTTAATATTTACGTATTTAAAGAAAGAAAAAATGTAAATATTATGTTATGCAGGTAAATGATTAAAATTCTTCGTTGAGTTTTGAAATACTCACTGACTCCCGAAATGCCCATTCTTCTATGTCTAAAGCCGTTATTATTGAATTCCGCATCTTTATGTTGGCCGGGGTATCCATTGGTGGTAGGACAGCTTCCCAAGCTTTCTTCATTCGCATCCTGTTGATAATATGCACCTCATGAACACCCGCGGGTAGTCCGTTCTCCCAAGTTAGATGAGCCAACGTCAACACTTCAGGATTGTGACCTAAATAAAAATGAGAATATCCACTAAAATTCTTATTTCCAGTTTTGTTTCTTCTCGTGTTTTTTTTCTTTTTTTCACGATTTTGATTTAATTCTTAATTTAACTCTTTCCATAAATCTCGTGCAGTATGACTGCAGTATAATTGTTGTTACCTGAAACAATTTTACATGGTGGCTCCCAAGGTTCAGTTTGTGCTTCACTCTCTCTGTAATCAGTCTGTGTCTCTGCGTTTTTGTACAGCTCCGATTTAGAGAATGCAGTGCAACATCGTTTCTGCACATTTTGTAGAATTCCATTTAAGGTCTTCCGCTCCAGACAGCATGGGATATCTGGAGTCTGTACTATAAAAGGTACCAATGGTCTTCGAAACTGCTTGTATGTATCTCCGTTAATAATTTCGATCGTTTTACCTTGTATAGCCATTTTTCTGAGTAAATTCAAAAGTTTGTTAACTAAATCGACATCTTTGTAAAAATATTTTGAATTACAGGAGACTTGATGAACAATATTCTAAAAAGTGAGCGAAGACTTACTCAAGATTTAAAGAATAACTACAAAATTTAGGCAAACTTCCTTTTGAAAGATCATCCCTGTAATCTTGAAACTTATTGTTATGTAGAGCTTTAGGAGTTTCACGTGGCTTCTGGAAGAAAATGTAAACGTCAGTAAATTTAAGAAGAACTATATGTCTATATTCAAGTCTCAAATATATTTTATTAATTAATAAACACTTACAAACAGATTGGCTTTCCGAGTATTGGAAAATTTGAATTGATTGTTGCTGCTGCATACAGTGTAAGTGCAGTCCGCTAATGCATTATTAAAAAATTGTTAATTATCGATTAACCATTAAACTTATGTGACATATGTATCTTACGACGTTTCACACTTCTCTCTGCCATAATTTGTATTGCACTCGTTTGTAACTTATTATATGCCGTATTTAAAACGTTTGGCTTGTCTTAGTCTTACAAAAGCCACAAGGACAAAGTATCTGTCACATCGTCTAATAATCCAGTATATTGATCAAACAGTACGCCATAGCAGCGAAAATGTACGGGAAGAATAAATGTCAACATTTGTCGATCAATGTATATTTTATATTTTTTGAATACTTGTGTTACACTTAACAATGATTAAATGTTTACATACGTTATCCTGCAAACGTAATTAATGAATTTTCAGAGATAGCAATATTATTCATAAACTTTATATATAATAAATCATTAATTTACTCTTCTTTTTAAATTATAGTAAATGCACGTAAGGATGCATATATAAATTGGTAGCACCAGAATATATTTTTTGTTAGCTATATAGATTATTTGTATTTATATTGAGTATAATTAACGTACATCGGAATATACAATATAATTACTTAAACTTTGATTATCAATATGTGGTAACATTAATATATTCATATTAACATTCCAATTCATATGCATGTCGCAATGATTGTACTTAAATTATTATTAATATAACGTATACTTTCAACATTAATTATATTAATAATTTCTATGCAATCGTAAGTTATGATAAATTTTAGTATATATATGTATATATGTACACATAAAAAAACTACCAAAATCTTTTTTGGCACATACAAGAATTTTTTCATTTGTATTCTTTATTGGTATCTGCGTTTTAAAAAAACTTAATTATCAGTAAATGATTAACAGATATGTGATTATAGCAATACCCTTCAAAATTAAACGATAAAAGTTTTAATTACACGAGAGCAACAATATTCTTATATGTACAAATACGTGTATATTTGCATCCTTTATATTTCGCGAAGAAAACTGCATATAAATATCGATATAAATTATTTTTATAACAATTGATCAGAATTACAATTGTTATACTGTATACTTTTACAAATAGCGCACGAGATTATTTGATAATTCTTTAATCATTAACGACTCCATTAGAGAGTGTTACAATGAAAGTCTCCTCAATAATTCATATATAATTTGACAAGACCTTGCAGTTTCTTTAAACATTCAATTTACGCAATGGCTTAAAATAGCCGTTTCCAGAAGAGCCTAGATACCCTGGCCAGCTCTGATGCGTTGAAATGTTTTTGCACGTTTGATTAGGTAGCATATCCTCCGGACATACGCATTCTAGCTTCATTCTGTATATCGTCATTTGACCAAGCGCGAGTTTGGTATTCTCCCTATCCCTCGATTCTTGATACAATCTATAATTGATGTCTCGTTCGGATAAGCATTCACCGATGATGTCGTCGTCTTTCTTGTATTCGAATTTATCCTCTAATAACGCTTTCTTCTTACGAATACACTCCAGATCCGCTTGAGACAGAATTAGAGACACATCGGACGACGGTAGCCAGAAAGTAGAGAATACTAAATCTACCGAAGTCTTTCCTTTGGATTCGGTGATAGACGGCAACAGAATACCGGTTGGCGCCTGCTTCTGAATGCCACCGCTCGACCGATCATCGTCAGTTCCAGAGTTTCGTTTAATTCTTCGCTTCTGTCGTATCTTAAAATCTTTATCAGTCATCGACGACGACATTAGCAATCGTTTTTTGTTAATCTTGCCTTTACTTTGATTTTTCAATGACTCTCGTTTAAATACTTTTTCTATACTGGCATCGTCATCCGCGTCTTGAACAATGCTTGGAAAACTATGCTTGTAAACCTGCCTTCGCTGTGTCATATCTATCACTTTCTTAGTAGTGGAAGTTACATCTTGATGATCGGTAATTATTTGATTTTTAGTAACATTTGATACTTCGGTATGTGTGTCTTCCGGTAATTCCGTACTTGTATTTATACTCGTTATTTCTGGTAATTCGCTCATATTTAATGCACTTTGTATTGTAGAAGTCCTGTCAATATTTGATTTATCGCTCGACATAGTCAATGATAACTCTTCTTGAGATTTTGGAGTCGGTATCATCGATACATTCATTATATCAGTTTCGTTCAAACTCAACGATAAATTGACTCGAATTAAGTCAATTATCTTTTTGTTGTTAATTTCTTTCATTCCTCTCTCTTTTTCTGTGTCAATATCCTCGCGATTCAGTCGCACAATATGTTGCGTCAATTCGGGTGTTGAGTAATTGCTAATTTCTTTATGAGAAATATTTCTCGAATATGGATCTTTAACTATGGTGACGACACTCCTCCGTTCTCGAACCTCACCTTGCGAATAATCTACACTCTGCTGTCCCTCTTCCTTGTTACCATTATCACTTTCGTATATATTATCGTACTCCGGCTGAACGTCACCGTCCATCCATTTGTTATCCTGCTTCCATGCTTGATCCACATCCAAATTGTCTATGGTGTCCTCGGGATTGTGTTTCTTGTGGCTCTTGAATTCATCAATGTTCTCGTATACCGCGTCCGAGTCGTACTTGCTGATCTCGAGTATATTATTATCTTTGTGCTTGAAGACGCTATCCTTCCGATGATTTTTACCGACTTCCGACGATCTCTCGGAAACGAGCGGTACGTTCGCGTAATTATCCGCGAGCTTTAATCGTGGATAAAGCTTCTCCTCCTCCCTTAGTGCCTCGACTGAATTATTGAACTCTTTTGATTTCCAGTCCTCCGAAAAGTATAATGACAGTCCAGGCGGACCGACGTGTTGGCTCAGAGCCAGTAGCCTTGTGGTGAGCGTCGAATTAAATTTTAGGAAGCAAAGATCAGCGCGTGTTTGTGACATGAAACTCTGACCTTTCAAAAATTCGTATTTTTCCTTGACCCCCTCGTAGTTTAAGCAATCGGTGGACCAATGCAGAAACCAATCGTTGCCGAATCCGTCGACGGTGACCGACAGGCCGGACATTTGTCCACTCAAACTGTCTTCCATCGGTTTCTCGAGCAAGGGCTGCCCATTACGACCATCTAAGACTGTGGCCACAGTATAATAGTACGTGGACAAACCGTTACCTATCTGATGCTTTACCATGAAATCCGGTACATCGTCGTCATTGTAATAACCAGGAATGGGAATACTAATTACTTCAGAATTGGGAACTGTGTAATTCCAGATAGGCTCAAACGTGGATCCATTGTATGCCATAATCGTAGAATTGAACATAGCGGCAACAATATCCTCAATTCCATCTGACGTAATATCGATTAGGATCGGTGGCAACAGCGCATTTTTGCCGGTGTTGTGATTGAGCTTTCGCAATTGCTGCAACAAATTCAAAATATAAATTATAACGCGATAATCCTTTTATATTGAAACTTATTAGACTTTCTATGTTACACGACTACCTACCAAACCATCGCCGTAAAATATATTAGCTTGGGATACTATATATAATCCTCCGCCGTCTTGCTGGCTAGTTGTAGCCAGAACAAATATGTTTTCTCCGTCAGGATGTACTATAATTTGCGGTGCTGTGAACAGCTGCTCCGTATATGGTAAATTAATATTCCGTATAACATGGCCACTTTTACCCGATATCACGAATATATTGCTCGCTTGAATGTTATCTGATTGTACGACATGGGACGCTATCACATCGCCAATACCATCGCCATCCATATCGGCTATAAATCTAGCATCATAGATGTCCAAAATTTGCTGTTCCGAAGAATCAACATGGAAAAGTGGCATATCCCATATTTTGGAGCCATCATGGCCGTCAATAGCTTGCAGGATCTCACCGCGTCCAGATATTATGCAATCCTTGATTTTGTCATCCGTCAAGTCTGCGCCACAGTCGACGGAAAGTATCGAATTGGCAGTCCAATGTGTCCAGATAATTTCGCCAGTTTTACCATTCAGCGCTAGTACACCGCCTAGACATGGCGTTTGATTTCCCAAATATACAGTACAGATTTTTGCTGTCTCCATGCCTAAATTTGTAAATCAATGTGTCACTGTGGCTGATTAAATTAACAATTTAATTGTTAAATAACATTAATTATTCACCTCAGATTGCGTTAAGAAACATCATGTAAATGTGAAATCAAAATCTGTAAAAGAAGCAAACAAAATAAAAATAGCCAATTGCAAGTCATAATGCAACATAGTATATAATAGCACAGGAAATGATAAACTATACAGTGTTTAGCATCAAGTGGAAGATAATTTAAGAAGTGTTCTAAATGATAAAATAAGATAATCAAGGAAATAAAAACTGTAATTAAAGCTTTGTTTTCTTAATTATAAATATTATAATATAAATATTCACATGCTTTAGACACCTTTTATGTGAATATTTAACATTTATAATTAAAAAATAAAACTTTAATTGCAATTTTGTTATCCTTGACTTTTATCTTATTTTATCTCATCTAGAATCACTGCTTAAATTTTCTTCTACCTGGTGCCAAATGCTTTGCATTATTGACCAAAAAAAGCAAGAAAATATTAAAATAATAATGACCACAAAAACGTCAATTTATATAAATTAAACAGTTTTATACCTGTGCTAAATCCCACAATAATATCTTCAATTCCATCAGAGTTAACATCATTGCTCCTGAGTGGTGTTTCGGGTGTTAAATTCGGCAGCGACTTGACCCATAAAACTTTAGACGAGAGCGAGGTACATGGAATTATCTCTGATTCATTTGCAGAATTCTTTAGTTCGGGTGTCATCCAGCTTTTCAATATAGTCAACGGCATCGGAAATATGTTTGCGGTAAATATACAAACTACGATTAAGCCTAACAGTATAATCAGTGCGGTAGTTCCACAGCACACTGGAACGAGGAGCATATTGTATGGGATCTTATTGTTCTCCAGGTTGCAGGACTTTCTGCATTTTCTGCGAGGTGCCATGAGGGGTTGCTTCACCCCGCCGTCCTCGTCCAATTTCAAACCACCGTTTCTCCCATCCCTGATGAATACCTCATCATCGATGTCGGTGAGATCGTCGTCGTCGAGGCTGTCCCTCACCGCCAGTTTCGGTAAAGTCGGATATACCGCTGACATTGTCGTTAATGTCCTGCAAAACGTTATCGGCAAATTAAATGAAAGATTTTCACACTTGTGAATTTAAACAACTACAAATCGAGCGATGTCCAAGCGGACGAAAATATTGGTAAAAATTTCATGGAATAAGAAACAGATATACGTACCAAGGAATGCGTAATTCTTTAAACGCACGTAAACTTTTCTGAATGCGATTTCGATTTTCGTTCACATGTAATCGCTACGATCGCTCTCAAAAAGACGTCATGCTGCGGTGCTCTTTTGCTCTTTGCGATTAAAAAATGTATACAAATAAAACATACACGAACGTCAGCTATTTAAGCAGGTGTGTCGCTGCGATTTTCCAGTTATTACGCCTACCACCCGTAAAAGTGAAGATAACTAAAATCATCGATTTCCCCAGGAAAATCTCGATCATACGACGCGTTCCGCAACTCACCGAAAGCAGCGTCGCTTGCTCATTCACGCTCTATCCGCACTTTGTTATTCGCGGTGGTTGCCGATGCAAATCGGGAATTATTATTCGTTCAGCGGCAGTTTACGGCGGTTGGCGTCGTGTGCGGCGCCGGGTGAGTGTTGGTTAAAGTCGCCGACGTTGGGTCGTCGCACGCTAGGATGGGTCCCGTATTTTGCTTTATCTACGTCGCGCTATTATCCACGTACGCGAGCGCGGACGTGGACACGGACACGCGACGAACGAAGGATAGCCTGGTCAAGGAGCTGAACGAGGATAACTGGGATCTCATGCTCACTGGAGAGTGGATGGTCGAGTTGTAAGTAACATCGTGTACGTCGACATCGTCGTGGCTGATGGCGTGTCATAAAAAAGTATCCGAATTTATCGTTGACGAGCGTTAAATTCCCGTGAAGAGTATATGGGGTACAGAGAGCGCACATTTAGCTTTGCTCAATAAAATGTTTTATAACTAATATATTATGAGAGTTTACTTACCATAAATTAAAATCAAGTTTTATAATTATTGTAATGTATGTGTATGTGTATGTATGTGTGTGCGTGTGTGTGTGTATGTATATATATATATATATTGAAATCTGAGATTATTTGTACAATAATTTGTTAGAATCTAATACATTGTATTTTCTGTTAGTTATGCACCATGGTGTCCCGCTTGTAAAGCACTTGAACCAGTCTGGGAAGATCTTGCATTATGGAAGAAGGATCTAAATATCAATGTCGGAAAGATAGACGTGACAGATTCACCAGGTCTTAGTGGTAGATTTTTGGTCACAGCCTTGCCTACAATATATCAGTAAGTTTGTTATACAAAATAATTTATATTTTGCTGTTATATATATATATATATATTGTACATACTGATATAATTATTTTCTAATCTTTTGCAAATTAAGGATTAAAGGAATTTGTATGAAATTATATATTTTGTATTTAATTGTATATTTTAAATTTTCTTTTGTTTTGTAGTGTAAACAATGGTATATTTAGGCAGTATAAGAGCCCAAGAGATAAAGCCTCGCTGATTGAATTTGTATCTAAAAAGACATGGATGAAGGTAGAGCCAATATCCAATTGGAAAAGTCCAACCTCATTCCACATGTCATTTTTAAGTCAATTTTTTAAACTATCTCAAGTACTACGTGTAAGTATATATATATATTTTTATACATTATAAAATTACATTCTCTTACAAAAATTTCAATGGAATATCTTGTATTTCCACTCAGAACATCCACAATCAACTCTTAGAAGATGTTGGAGTACCTGTGTGGGGTAGTTACTTGATTTTTGCTATTGCAACAGTTATTTTGGGCACAATATTAGGATTGGTGAGTGATACAGTAGTCAGATGTATCTTAAGATTTCAAATAGCTAATGCAAGTGATGTTAATTATATTTGCTATTGTAGTTTATTGTGTGCTTGATCGATGTCCTGTTTCCACAAAAACCAGTACAACAACAAGGCAAGAAGAAACAGGCTAGTGCAACTGATGGTACTATTCAGGAGAAAAATTCAGAAGATGATGAAATTGCAGAAAACATTGGAGACGATTTAATAGACGAAGAAGAGTCTGAGGCAGAGGAACCTGAAGCGAAGGAATCTGAAGGAAAGGAATCTGAGGCGAAGGAAGTTGAAGCGAGTGAGAAAGATAAAGATACTAAAGCTGATACCAGTAGTCCCAATGTTCGCAAGCGTAAGCCACGCAAGGCTGACTAGAAATATTAATTCATTTAATGTAAATATTCGACAAACATGAATTAATTGCGACTAACCCTTGGTGATATACTCCTCAAGTCATTCCTGTGCATTGAAATGCGCCAGTGCGATATAATCATCTCGTATCTCAAAATGTGGAAAAGTAATGTGGATTATCCAAGGATGGATTGTTCAAGGAAATGATTCAATGAAACAGTTGTGTCTGCCGTTTTTCTCGTATATGTTTAAAAATTTCAGTAAAAGAAAATTTCAGATCATTGTAAGCATTTTTTTTAATCCACAAATACATTTTGAAAATTTGAAAATGAATGCCTCAGGTATTATATTCAGTAAAATTTTAGGATCTTGCAGGCGAATGTTCTCAGGGCTTAATCCTCTCGTTGAAGCAATGAGAAAATATAAACATGTTTGAAGAACCTTTCCAAAATCATGACAGATTTGTTTAATAAATTAGTAAATCATTTATTAGATGATAGCTAAAGATCTCTTTGAAATGGCTAAAAAATTCTTTTGATTTTTTTATGAAGCACTTTTTTGTATGTATTTTCTAAAATGTTTGAGACTGCAAATAAGGCTTATAAATCGAAATATTTGTATGAACTTTTTTTCACAGAAGAATAAGTCTAAAAAAAATACTTGATATTATTTTTTAAATAATTTACATTTCATATAGTGATAAAAGAAAGTGATATTTATATGATAACATCACGTTTAAGTATCTAATCTTTAGCGATCGGAAAAAACTATAATAGCATTTATTACACCTTCTTTAACAGCTTTCTACAGTAAGCCGTTAGTACTGGTTAGTCAATATTCATATCTTACTAGTTACAAATTAGAATTATAAGTCATAAATCTTAGGAAACTTGCATCCAGAATAAGTCATACTAGATCGTTGCGTCAGTCTATTCCGATCAATTCTCTCGATAAAAAGATTGCAATCATATATTGCTTTTTGATTGGCCAATCATAACGTAATCTGTTTTAAATCGTAAGAAATGAAATTGGCCATTTCCATGCAGTTACTGATTACTGATTTATTATTGTCTTATGACACACTACTAACTCACTTATAATTTGTTCCTGATGTATTACAGTTTATTGTAGAAAGCCCATAAAGTTACAAGTTACGAGACCATTTATAAATCTATTTATTGATTATAGCTGATACATAAAAATATTACTTTATTTACTTTTTTTTTTTCGATCGTATTTTTGAATGAAATGTTTTAAATTAGCAAAGAATGAATTGAGAATTACTTAAGAATAACCATTACTTTTATAAAACTTATATATGCACACATTTTTGAAGTTTAAATATATATATAGTATTTCGCAAGTACAGCCATTTAACATATAATCACACATTTATTTATACAAAAAGAAAAATCATGTCTTCATAAAAACTGATATTCTAATTAAAGTATTACTGTAATATATTAATAGTTGATGTTCATTGTTATCAATAATTAGGAACTATGATGATTGCATGTATATTTTTTTTCTGGAAGGCTTTTACATAATCTTTTTGTGACTATATTATTAGTATATATATATTTTTTATACATGCTGATTTTTCTATGAACCTAATTCTTTTTCTCTCTCATAACGAACTATAGAAATTTCTATTAATAATCCATGAAATTGATTTAACAAAGTGCTGCGATGAACAGTACTATCTTTTAAAATGAAACTTAAATTGCAATTTTAAAGGCCTATTTAAACTCGCTACATTCAAACTTATAATATTTTTGCTGACATTCATGTAATATAAAAAAAAGAATCTTTAATTAGGAAGGATGTGATCAGCCTCAAAAAGTTTCTTCTACTTCATTGCAAGCATCTGTATATGCTAATATACTTTGAATATCAATAGGTAAAATCTCTGTTCTTAAAAGAGTACAATTATCAAATATTGCTTACATTTTCATTCTTCATATATATATTTGAATATAATTCTTACTAAATTTTTGTTTCTATCACACTGCAATGTCTTCCGCTTATTATTTTCAATATGTCATTAAAATTTCCATGATAACAATGACATTTATTTAAATAATACAAAGTTCCGTTATTTTATATTGATATAATATAGAACTTTCGCTATTTGCTGTTCTTTTCAAGTCGATTTCTGCTTTATTTAAACACGGTTTATATTTAGACTTTTAATTGTTCTTTTTTGAATAAATAGGATGTTAACAATTATGTTAATATCAAGAAAGAACTTTCACTGGCGTGACGCTAACAAAATCTCTGTAATATTTACTGCCTGATAAAATTTTAATAAACAATTTAAATTAATGATACAATTTTTATAGATCTTTTTCTGAAATATCCATCGATCCTATTTATATTAAAGCGTGATTATAATTAATAAATATAATTTGAGTGAAGTAATTTATGTATAAATTAATTACAACTGTATATTGTAATATGCTAAATTAAAAAAAAAGAACTTTTGAATAAAATAGATATTTTTCGTAAATTCATAAATATTAGTAAAAATAAGTTATTATTAAAAATCGATAATATTTTTCGAAAGGTTGTGATTTGTTTTAAAAAGATAATTTAAATACGATACATAGAACTTATTTATATGTATATATCACATTAAAATTTTTATTTATATAAATAAAAAATGTACATATACGAAAGCATCAACGAATTTATCAACGATATCACTCTTCCGAAGCTATTCGTTTTTAAATATAATTATCGTTTTTAAATTTAAACAACATATTTTCGTTAAAAAAGCCGATAATTAAGTTGTACATCTAATTTATGTTTATTAACACCATGTTGTGTGTGATAATTATATGTAATAATTTTTTTTTTTTTTTAAGTTCTAGAATTTTTTATTTCGTGAGAATCAAAACAAAATGTCAATTAAATTTTCGTAACAAATGTTAAATATTTGCGCGTGCGCATAAGTGTGTTCCGAAAGTCATCGAAAAAAGGATTACAATTATTGCGTCTCATTCACTTCAATATAGAGAAATTCAAGGGAAGTCACTGCGTTGTTTAATTCGTGACAATTCGTGAATATAAAGCCAACGCAGCCCATTTTATTCCATAAAATCAAGAGGATTGGGTTGCGAAGTGTCACGCTTCACATGACTGTCCATGCCCATGTCCCACGCTTTCTGTAGTAACATTTCCATATATGGTTAAAAGTGCCTTGGACTGATTGCGGCAAGTTAAAAGTCAAGTTATTGCCGAATCAAGAAACAAAATTCTCGCTTTAAGTGTCGAATATTAAAGGTACGAATCATAATTTTAAAGAGTTGATTGATTAATATCCTTGAATCATATTTATTTTGTTTTGATGTTAACATTTATACTACACGGAAGGTTATCCTTACTTTGCACATTGTAAATTTTGTATCTCGTTTATGTCATACCGGTAAGAAAGTAAAGGGGCAGAAGATTTTTATAAATATCTTTTTAATTTACAGCAAAATATGGAGACTGTACTTCAGCAGAAAGTCACAGAGGTTGCCAATCACGTTGAACAACAATTGGATGCAGAATTAGAGAAGCTGGACAATTTGGATATCAATGATTATGAGAAGATACGTGCGCATAGATTAAATGAGCTGAAACGGATGCAAAAACAGAAGCAGGATTGGCTGGCTTCGGTAATATGTCATGGCATATTTATTTGCATTAGAGTAATTAACACTCTGTATACATGATTCAACAAAATTCTATCCTATAAATTTTCTTTTCTTTGAAAAACTAAGAGCAATGTAATTAGGTATTTTTATACATATATTTTTTATTTTCCTTTTATTTAACAACCATACAAACATTTTCTAGAAAATAAAGTGTTAAAAAACAATGTATATGTAAGAGTTATTGAACAATTTTTTATACTTGTAAAAGAAATAAAAGTTAACTCAGAAGTGCAGTGACTCAACATGTGTAGAGAAGGTACTAAAAAAACAACATATGTACTAAAGATGAAAAAAATAGATATTTTGACTTTTGAGAAAAAAACTGAATAAAACTTTTTTATATGAAAACTGTTTTTAAAACCAAAGTACTGAAAAAATTCAATATTTTATAAAAAGATAGAATATATTTATTATAATTATTATTTATCTTTAAAACACAATTATAAAGTTAGTTTTTGTTTCTAATAATTCTAAATATATCCATGACTACAGTCACTTACAAGTAAACTTACCCAAGTGTTACACTCCAATTTTGATAAGCTTTGAATATGTTGTAATCTAGGTCAAAATAAGACATATATTTTTCTATATATGCCTATATGACTGTTAAGAGGGTGAAACATGCTCTTAAAATTTAGAAGGAAAGGAGGATTTCGAAAAAATGACATTTCCGAAAAATCTAAGCAAACTGTTATAAAGTACATAGAGAACCATAAAACTTTTATTTGAAATTTTTTTACATTTTTTACCATTTTGACAGTATTAGCTCAGAAATAAAAAAAATCGATTTTTTTCAAGAAAGATTTACTCCCTTAACAGTCGTATGGAGACATACAAAAAAATGTCTTTTACTTTGATTTTGATTACCATTATTTAAAGCTTATCAAAATCGAAGTGTAACACTTGGATAGATTTACTTGTTAGTCAATGTATTACGTTTTGATTTACAGCTATGTACAGAGTATTAATATTAGTATTATAAATATTGCATTGAGAATATGTATGTAAATTTGTAAAATATAACTATCTTCAAAATTTAACTACTGCATAAAATATGTAGTTGCATATTGTTACAGGGTCATGGAGAATATGCTGAATTGTACGATGAGAAAGAGTTCTTCGAAGTATCCAAAAAGTCAGAAAATATAGTTTGTTTATTTTATAAAGATGGTTCTCCACGATGTAAAATAGTGGATCATCATTTCAAAATCCTTGCAAAAAAACACATTGAAGCAAGATTCTGCAAATTAAATGTTGAAAGATGTCCCTTTTTGACTGGTATTATCGAAATATTTTTTTGAGATATATTTTGGCAATGGTGTACTTAAATATACTAATAATGTTTATGCATTACAGAACGTTTGCGGATCAAAATTATACCTACAATTGCGTTGATTGTGAATGGTAAAACTAAGGACTATATTGTTGGTTTTACCGAATTAGGAAACTGTGATGATTTTTCTACAGAGACGTTGCAATGCCGTCTAGCACAGTCTGGCGTGATTAATTATGATGGTGATCTGCAATCTTCATCAGAAACTAGCAAGAAGTCATTTATGCTTAAACCTTCGAAACCCAAGACTATCAAAGGACGCAACTCAGATGATTCTGATGATGACTAAGACTGTATCCTAATACAAAAACTTATGCATATTTATTTGCATTTTTCTCATGTATTAAATTTAAACACTGTTTTCTTTAATATGAGCTTTTTTATAATAAAGTTAACAAATTCTATATTTTATTACTTGGATGTATTCAATTTTTTTATCATAACAGTTAAATTGTCCGTACTAATATATTTTTAATTATATTTATATTAAAATATCAATAAATATATTTAATTGAAAGATTGAAAAGCAATCAAAGAACAATATTACCATAATATTTATATAATTCAAAATAAATTATATTGTAAACATTATTAGGTTACACATAATTTGAGATAATGAACATATTTTATCATGTGCTGAAAAATAAAATATATACAGGATATAGAAAAAAGGGAAAGATATAAATCTCATATCTCAAAAATAAAAGTTTATATGTTTGAAATTACAATATATAAGTCATAACATATTTTAATCTTTGTATATTTACAAGAGTAATTTCACACAAATGAGAGATAATATGACACTTTTTGAATCTTATAATAGACTACATTTACACGTTTAACATCCGTAATTATTACTGATGTAAAATGTGGTATAAACGTTAGTTAAATTCGATTTTATAACACCAATTGTTATTACTACCCGTTGATTGTGTTACATATCACCATTAATCAGATTAATATCATAGTTATAAAAAGCAAAATAGAAATAAATTTATGGAACTATAATAAAATAGAGAAATAGTAACTTTGTGTATAATTTATGTATATCAACTGTCATATTTGCAAATTGTATTATGAAATATGAGAGTTTGCTGTACAAGTTATCGAGAATATCACAGTAGTAATACAATGATAAGTCATAGTTAACTAATATTATAATTTTAAATTGTTCCGAAATATTTGTAGTTTATCTTATATAATAAAGAATAAGAACCTATCACATAATGAAAAAGGCAACTAACACATCAATTTATCAATTTTTTTATCAATGTTTCTTGTAAGTTAGAATTAAAATGTATATATCTAAATACATCAAAATCATTTGTAGTGCAACGGAAATCTATAAATATCTACTTATAAATCCACTTATATTATGGGAAAGGATTAATCTAGTTAAAATTTTTAAAAATTAAATTATCAAATCGTCGCGGGATATATCGAATAATACACAATAGTAAATTAAATATATTTGCAATATCATATAAATTAATAAAAATACAATCAAGTAAAAAAAACACGATTTAACCTGTGATATCATAAACATTACTTATGAAAGTATCACACAACAAATATCTCGTTTACAATATATGTATTTAATGGTAATGCAAAATAACATCACTATATTTACAAGTATATGAAAGGTCATCTTTTTGTGAGCATGTGTGTGTACATAAGAACTATATTAGAGATGTAACTATATTAGTGATGTTTATCACTACTTATCTAATATGTGGAATCGAATTAGGCTAATCTAATACTTATAGGGCAATGGTAAATTTATTAACAAAAATACTTGTGTTACACAACTAATTAATGTAAATTTATACTTTTGTGAAATAATACAATAACAATGTCGTGACGAGTTCAAAAAGCTCAACTTTGATTTTTGCTTACCTATGATTTTATAATTATGGATACGAATTCAGATAATAATTATTATTAATTGTGATATTCACATCATTTGTAACAACCTATATATTAATTTATTTTTATTACTGAAAACAAATCTGATCCATTGATTGAAATGCATAAAATGCATATGTTTCAGATCACTATACAGATATTTATATCTGGGTAAATCACATAAGCATATGTCTTCTACCTTTAATACGATTTACCAAATTACAAATCTTAAGTGCTGGCCCAAGTTTCAACCCCATATATTTCATCATCATATCGCTATTGAGAAGAAGTAGAGCCTTGCCATCAATTTCCTAAAAATTGTCGTTGTTAATTTTATGATATATAAGATACTGTGATTGCCTGTTCATATATAACTCACATGTTTCCTAAACAAATCCGCATGTTGTCCTAATGCTGGGTCTGTAATGGCAATATAATGTATCACATCTTCAATAGTCCATTCTGCCGGCTCGGCAGAAGGAGTGCGATTTCCAGAAGTTTCGGACTGAGTAGTAGACGTCGCTGCTTCTAATTCTGTATGGAAATATGTTTCTTATCAATATATAATTTGACAAAAATGCTATTTAATATTAATTTCATATTTAAGTTTTTAATTGTAATTATGAATATTCTTGTAATTCACAAAACTTATAACCAAAAAAACTTGGAGTACTTACCAGGGACAGATTTGCGAGCTTGTTTTGTAGATGTAGGAGATGTAGAATCTGTAGAATTGTTTGTACTTTGTACAGTAGTTTGCTGTACCTGCTGTTGCTGTTGCTGTGACTGCTGAGTTGACGTTAAGTTTTGTTGATTCTCCGATGGCCATCTTCGTTTCTCTGCTATAGTGTTATTCGCTTCTTCATTATTAGTGGATTGCGGTTGTTCTAGTGACGGTATATCGGAGCACTTGCTGCAAGATTCTTTTCTTTTGGTTAACATATATTCACATGCTCGGAGATCCTTAAGTTGTTGCCTAATATATGTATAGAAGTCTTCCTCCTCCAGAAAAACGGGTAATTTTATTACAGTGGTAGACTTCTTCAGAGTACCCAAACTCAAAGTTATGTTTTCGCCGTTGCCGTTTCTCAGTAAACTCAATATTTGCCTGGGATTCATGGCTGCCATTAAGAACGCTTGAAAGATGTCTTTTGCAACATTTGATATAGGACCACTGCCAAATTGTGCCGGCATAGCTTTTACTTTTCGAAAATCAAAATGTGGCCCACAGCGACATTTATGATTGACGTAAAGTGTAACTGCAATATATAATTGAGTCGTTATTTAAAATTTTTTGCATAAACTTCATTATTTCTTGTAGAAAATATAGCACATATGTTTAATATATACTTGATGTAGAATTATAATTTACTGACCATGATCAAGTGGCTTAGTATTGGTTGTGCTAGTGTCAGGTTCTGTAGCTGGCTGTGGTGGTCCAGTGGAGCCTGCAGGGCTTACTAAGGCAACTGCAGAAGATGCTCCTTCTCTATTTGCAGATTCTCTATTTGCAGATTCTTTATTTGCAGATTCTCTATTATTATTTTCAGAGACTGCCATTACTAATGTAACATTAGAGGTAGATCTGGACCTAATCTTGTTGTTACCCACTGTACAGATTAAAATTGAGAATGTTACTTAAAATATGGGTTACAAGTATTTAAATATTATATATATATATACTAATTGATCTGTAACAGTTATACAATTACTTTAGAAATTATAAAATACTTATTCATGTACATTTTTGTCTTGGTGGTTGCAACGGGTGTCCACTTTTGAAACACCATCCTGCAGGAAAGATATCTCGGGAGTCATAACGACACCAATAATCAAAAGCACCGCGCCAACCATCAAATGTAATATGTACCAGATCATCCTTAACCGCGCCGACGGTCGCTGTGCATATAAGTTGTGGATTCTTCTTATCAATTGCTTCTAACTTATGTCCAACTTTGAACAAATTTGAACGTGGCGTCTTTGGTTCACGTTTGAATACTTTTGCTGGTGCCATTTCGGCGCCGTTTAAAGTTTTTAAGAGGAACATTGGCCAACTAGAAGCATTCATTCGGAAGCCTAACGGAGGTTGAAGCATTCCGCCAGATTTTTCACAATGGCCTATCGGATGTATCTCAGTACTATCGACTAACCGCCAGAAATCGTTTTTGTTATCAGAACCATCTAATCTTAATCTCAACCGCGGTCCAATAACACCTACTACCGTGGCGATACAAGTCGATGTTAAGTTTCGTGGATCTAATGCCTCCAATTTCATATTGATCTTAAATTCGTTCGTTGGCGGAACTTCATGCTGAAATGAAAGTATGATGTACAATTAAAACTCAGTATTTTGTTGAATAGTATTGAATCAATATAGAGTAATTCCTAAGTAACAAAACATTGTAAAAGGGATATTCCTTATTTTAGGAAGAAAAGATCATATGAACACATGTCCTAAAAACTAACTCTGATTAACTTTTATCAATGATTAATTCAATTGGCAAAGTTGCCAACATGAAAAGAAAACAGTTTATTATTAGATTAAGATATAAATTTTCCTTCTTTTCTTTTTATAATACATATTTGATTTATATATTAAAAATCATTTTTCTAGTACTGATAAAACATTTTTATACAACCTATTCTTTCTAAAATAATCTAAGAAATACCTTCAATTTTTTATACTTAAGAATTCTGTGTATTCTGAAGTGGAATTGAAGAAAAAAAAGATATCAACAGGTCAAACTATATTGTCCTGTACCTGTTTGAAACACTCGATTGGAGCCGCCATGCTCTTTGTTTCCCTCAGATAAAGATCCCAATCAAAAGTCTGAAAAGTTTCATATTGAAAAGGTCCAGTAGAGGTTGATGGTGGATGAGATACAGTTGTATGATTATTCGTGTTTGAATAAGATTGTGTAGTTGAAGGTACATTATTATTGCTTGGTAACCCAGATGGAGCTGGAGATGGAGCAGGAGATGGTGACGACGGATCCCTGTTGTCTACAAATTTAACATTTGTTTTAATCGCCATGTAAGTTTGTACAGACTTACGCAAAGTGTAATATTGCTTACTTTTCTTTGAATCTGTTTGCGTCTCTTTCTTTTGATACGCATTTAAACAGAATGAAGAGCAGAAATCTTTTGTTGGACCATCCTTCTGTTCCAGTCTAAAAGGTGTACCTCTGATCACATTGTCGCACTGTACACAAGCGCCACGAGCATAGGTCTTGCGAGATTCGGACAGGCATGTCTCAGAGCAGAACTCCTTCTTACCGTTCTGCGTGGGGAGAACATATTTTAATGGTTGTTTTGTCTCTCCGCACCATGTGCACGCAGAGTTCTTTGCTTTTGGCGGCCGCCCTGGACCTGTAATACACAAAGATTTGTAATTCCCACTTATGAGAACGACATTCCAGTAATACTCGTCATTGGGACGCGACCGAGTGAATGGAAAATAGCGGCAACGAGACGTGACGATGACGAGGCGGGAAAGAGACGAGGAAGATATTCGAGCCTTAAGGTTATTTTCCGTGAATGTTTTCGCATACCTCGCACTTTGTTCTGCGTAGAAGACATCCCACCGTTCGCGCAAAACAGCTATCGGCGGTAAAATCGCCACTGGGGCTAACTAACGCGACCGGACGGTCGGGCCCATGTTTGTAGGTTGTATGGAAATAAATTTCGGCGCCACAGGATGTCGCGGGACTGAGCTTCGACTCGCGCGAAGCCGAATCGACCACCGTTTATCACTCACGCGAGACAGAATAGCCGTTTGCTGAAGCAATTTCGTTGCTCGACCAGCAATAATCCGCAATTCGTCCCACCGTCTGAGTAAACGTAGTTCCACAGTTAAAATAATCTACATATCGCGCATTAAAAGTTGTTGTGTCAATCCGCCATATTGCTTCAATTTGGCCGCGCAATCCGCACACAAGCGAATGGCGAGCCAAGATAAGCTTCTGCGTCAACAAGAACCGTATTCCAATATGCCTTGCCAGTATTAAAAATCTATAATTCACGTTACGTATACTGTAGATATTCAGTAATGGTAGTATATATCGGAACACAGAACCGGGCTAAGTCTGTTCCTTTTAAAGGGATGCTAAAGTCGTGAGTTTTACCGACTGAACAGCGACTCACACACATACGATTTACAATACATACGTACCATTAACAAAACATCAATACGTCATTATATATACTATATACCAGAGAGAAGCTTGAGAGTGGCCATATACCCACGAATCTCACGCTTTTCGAGATGCCATCTCTACAATGTGGACATACACTTCGACGATGTCCTGCCTGACCGACCGATCATAGCCGTTTGAACGACACTGCGCAACTGACAACTGAAGCCGCGCCTGCGCCGCTGTACAGTGTCGCTCAAACGGCAACGGTCGGTCGGTCGGACCGACGGACGGGACGATGTGACGTCGTAACGCGTCACGGCGCATTTTAACTCGCATCTTCCCGTACGAGTTTTTGACGCGAGCGAGTGTTTCGAGAGTGCCGTAGACTGTCGAAAGTGAAGTGAAAGTATCGAGCGCTCGTACCAACTGCGTATCGCGTTCGCGTGGCCGTCGTGTTGCTTCAACCGTCGCGTCGGACACGATGGTGCGAAGTCGCGTCGCGTTTAATTGTGTTTTGCATCTTCTCCGTTGCCTCGTATCCCGAGTTTCCGACGCGCGTGAGTACCGGGAATACCAAAAGTGAAACCAAATGTCGCGTGTTCGTGTCAAATGTGAATCAAGACGAATTGTCGTGAGGAGGATCTTGGATCTTGAACGTTCGAGAGCTGCGGCCGAAATGGAGCTGGATGCGGAGTGACCAGTGGCGAATGGTAAGTCAATTTGTACTCGTATCTACTGTTTATTCGCCCCTACAATTTGGTATTCGCGTAATTATCATCATACAATGCGACGGGACGAATCAGTCAGTCGCGCGAAAACCGTTAGGACGGAATGATTTGAAATCTGTTGTACGCGCTCTTGGCGCGCTTTTCGCCAGGTGTGCCAACAGTCGGGCGACGTGCTTTCCGAGTTTTGCGGATGCAGTTGAAAAAGAACAGATTTGACAATAAGGGACCGCCTTAAAGTCTGTTCAGATGCATTTGCGCGCGAAACGTACGCGTCGTACGCACGAGGAAATGAACCAATCACGCGTTTGATAAACAATACGTGCTCATGTCTGCAATTTTAAAGTTTGGATTACTGGTGACTAGCGGCCGGCAATTTGCTCCGAAAGGTATTTAGCGGCGAGATTGTAACGAGTGTCATTCTATCGCGTGCAGAATCACTTGAGATAATGTTGATCCGTATTATTTTGGTCAACAACACGGCAAGAGTGTTATTAGCAAAGCGATGCGATACATGGATATAAATAGAAATCTTTCATTTGCCAGGTTATGTTGTGGTGTGTTTATTGTTGCGTATTTTGTTACAGGCATAGTGAGTGTACGTCAATTTACCAAGATGTCCCAGTTATTAGACAATGTGCCTGACGTGGACATCGACGGCCACGGGAGATTCAAGTATATCTTGATCAATGTGCAGGATGACAACAGCAAAGCTAGCAAGAAGATCGTCAGGGGATACGCGAGAGCGCAGTGGCATGGTAAGTCCGCAATATATGCATTCGCATTATACGTTTCGTTACAAAAAATAGATAAAATAAAGTGATGTCAAAATAATTAATTTAAAAAAATTTCGATAACATTTACGAGAGATGAAAAATTATTAAGTCATAATTTCTTTATAGCTGTTTAATAGCTATAAAGAAATTATGACTTTAGCTTAAATTAGCTTTTGAAGCAAATATCTTAAAAAATATGGAAGATATGAAAAAATGTTTAAAAAGTTGTACGCCAAGGTTGACAATAATGGTAAAATTGTTTTTTAAAAATCATTTTTTAAAATAAAATTGTATGATTTTTTAATACGATTCCTCTAATTATTCTAAAAGAATTAAAGTAGATTTGTCGAAAAATTAATAATTTGCAAAAGATTTTATAATTTAATGTCAAAATATGTCAGAATAAAATATATTTATAAATATCTTGTAAATTGATTTTTTGTCTATTTCTTATATATATTTATTATATATTTCTTGTCTATTGATTTTTTGGTAACTCATCTTAATACTTTTATATGCAGAATAATCATATTACGTAAAAAGTCATATAATTTTATTTAAAAAAATGACTTATACGATCTAGAAAAATCAAATTAAAAAAAAATTAATTTTATCATTATTTGTCTTCTTTCAGACCATTACACAACTTATGTTTGAAACATTTTTCCGTTTCATATTTTTGGAAATATTTGCTTATTAAAATGACACCTTGTAGATATTTCTTAATAAATTAATTGAGTTATTCAATTAATTATTGATTAAATAATCATAATTTGATCAAAGCCATTCTAAGATACAGTGAATAGGAATAAGAGATGAGGAATTAAATGCAAGAAATACAGATACAGAATTAGAATTACAAAAATACAGAATTACTTTATTGAATTAATTCTAATATACAGGAAAATTAATTTTGACATACAGGAAGTTGCGTTTCAATTTACAACAAAGGAATAAATTGTATGTTATATTCAATAAAACTCAGTAATATGAAATAAAAAAAATTATGAATATAAGGATCAATCTAATTTAAAAAATTAGAAATTGTTTTCTTTAAAAATGTCATCAAATATTTATTAATCGATTAACTTTTGCTCATTCTTGTTTAACGTTCAAGATATTTCTTGAGAATATTATTTTTTAATGAGCGAAATTAAATTAACTCGCAAGGTTTAATTTGTATTAAAATAAAAGTATTACCAAAATTATAGTATCACATGCATCACACATAAAATATCGACCTTTGCTCTTGTGATGATACCATATTTAAAGATACAATCATATCTTGTTGTAGATAGGATGAATATGACAGGTCTGTATATTATAAAGATTTATATAACTATTATATAAATACATATATATATATATATATTTATTATTTACAATGCTAAAGATACAATCTGTACATCTTTACATATCTTCACATTGTAGATAGAGAAGCGATTGAAATATTATTTGACATAGGTATTGATATCATGTCATTTGGAAATGATCACTATAATTTACTTTTTTTTGTTAGTCTCATTGCTTTTCGTAAGATTGGTCAGTCAGTACAATATTTACTTGAAGACGAACAAATAATAGTGCAAAATGTTTCATTATAATTAAATGAAATGTTAATAATAAATATTGTGATTTTAAAGTTTACAAAATCAGAAAATTTTTGTGTAAAATTGATATTACAGAGACATACATTAATTACAGAGATATATGTTAATTAATTTATTTCAGTTAAGTTTAAATATAGTTCAGTTTAAATATACTTTCATTTGCGAATACGTTTCAAAATATTTTATCTTGGTATTCTTGATCATGGTTATAAGATCGAAACTGCAACTTGTCCTTAAAATTCTTGCTTAAGATTTTGGAATCCTTTTAAGAAGAAATCAAGTTTACAATTATCGAAAGATATACGATTCAAATTTTATGTAGTGATATAGTAGAGATAATTTGTACATTGATTGTTATAATAAAAAATAGATCTTCATCTCCTTGCAAAAATATTTTTGACATTTTTAATTCGGTATATATTACTTTGTATAGTTATAGTTATAATTTGTGTATAAGAATGAAAAAATGTTTCATCTATTCTTTCATTTTCAAATTAATGAACGCAGAATTTGATTGCGAGTGATTAAGGTGGCAGTAGGAGATTTCTCATTTGTTAAACGAATAGGAAAATATAAAAACGTAAACAATTTCAAATGATTTATATTCATGAAGTTTTAGGTAGTTAGCGATAAAATTCTCGTAGGTTATAAGAATATATTGTATATGTGTATATGTATATCGTCTTGATATTATTCGACGATGTAAATATACAGCATATATCTCTTGAGAGATTTTCCTCTTTCACATGAAAGTTTTAAATGGAAATTTATATGTGCAAAAATATTAATAAATCATAATTTTTCAATGAAATCTACGCTTCTTGCATACTGAGAAATACGATTTACATATAATACATTAGTAGCAACTTAACACTTGCTTATATTGATGATACTCATTGAAACGTTCTTCTTATCGAGAACGATTAAAATCCTGTTATAATTTTGTTACGATAAATATAATACGAATGCATGGCGTAAAACTTTCCGATTCTTCACGAAAATAATATTTTTTAATCAATTCTATACAATTTCCTCTCCGAAAAAAATGTAAAACGCAATAAGTTCATTGTTTTCTCAAAATTGTATATAATTTGATAATCTCCAAATTTACACTTTAATTTCTCTGAAAGAAATCAAGATATTCATATTTACGTGTACATCCAACGATTCTAACGACAATTGACAAGGTTTACTATACATTATCTTATCCTCTTTTTTCTTATTTTGTGCAATCGTTGCAAGATTTTCGAGAGAACAGAAAGAAGTACAATGATAGTGCAAGTTAAACGCTATCAGTCAGTTGTCACTGATGTGTTACAAGAGTTTCACTTATTCGTTTTACTAAGAGGCCCTTCTGAAGCAACACCAAGCTCGTTGGATACTGACGCTGAGTCTGCAAGCCTTGTGATTCGAATTCTTGATGATCTTCGCATCGCTGCTTTTCCCGACAGACGGCCGCGACATCGCGTCGCCTCGTTGCGCCTGCTCTCAGGTGCTGTCACTTTCCTCACAATGCTCTATAAGATCCACGTCAGCCACCCTCGACTCCTTCTGTTCTTTAATCGCATCCAGCTTGTTTTCATTATTCCGATGGCTACTACTGCTGTCGGATTTCTCCGTAATCTCGATCGTGCTCTTTCCAAATTCCTTCAGTGCCTCTCGGATAGGGGATCCCACAAGGTCTGCATCCGTGTTACTGTGCATTAGCGTGAATGGTAGCTTCAAAGATACCTCACCGCCCATCGCCGATATGAACAGCTTGACCTTAGAGAAAAAAAAAGATAAATAAATGAAAATTGAGAATCTTTATAAAATATTTATATATATATATAAATTATATAAAAATTATTAACCTTGTAACACAATTGGATTAGAGTAATTACAGAACATAATTTGTGTAGATTAAATGCAAATGAATCAACAAAAAACATGTTAATTTTTTAAAAATAATATTACATCGAATATTAATTGACAATATGTGCTGTCAAAAATATTACAAACTGTGCTTTATCTACATTCATTTTTATCTAAAATGAAGCATCTAATATATTATGGCTCGTTTTTATAATATATGATTGAAAATTATAGTTAATAAAAAAATTATATTAACTATAATTGCAAGGTTAATTAATACACATTTTCATAAGCTTATGGTTAAATAAACTATGGTTAAAGATTACGTGTGTACATACACATAATCTTTAGTTTATGTAACCAAACTTATGAAAGAGTGTGTATTATATTATTAATTTTTAAGTCATATATTGTTATATAGTTAGTCTAACTTTTTTTTATCATACATTATGAAAAAATAAGCCTATATAATAAATTTTCTCTAGAATTTGTTCTTTTATACCTAGATAGCATGAAACTTTTTATACTTTCTCTATATACAATGATTTACATTTTTAAAAATTATTTTATCTATTGAAATAGGCACAAAATAGACTCTGATGAGATCTTCATTACGTCTTCTACTTTGTTGTATTTAAAATTACCTTCACATAATAAGATACGTAAATCGTATAAACATTTCTATCATCGGGTCCGTTCTTAGGATTAACAACCGTTGACGCTAGACTCGCTCCGGTTTTCGTATAGCTGTCTTCTAAGGCGATCCAATTCTTAGTCGTACCCTTAACAAGTCTGAGAGCGTAGGTCTTCCTCAAATTACTACCTGGACCCAAGGGACAATCGTCTTGCGAGGACATAAGGGCCACCACATTTTTGAATTTGCCGTTGCTGAACATACAAACGTCCACGTATTGCACGACAATTACCTGCGAAGCAAACATTTCGTCATATAATATGGAAATTACTTTTAAATTAATATTTGTTTTAATTAATATAAATTAATGTAATTATAAATTAATGAACATAATCTATTTGACCTGTTTTATTAATATATAATTAGAATTTTATTACATACACTGAAAGAAAAGTATTTGATATTTGTGGCTATGAATAAATGTTAAAATATTCATGGTAATGGCAACAATTTGTTTTTGTCATACATATACTGCTAACATTTCAACAGTAATAACTATAAAAATGAAACTCTTAATCATTATCATTTTAACATTTAATTATAATTAAAAATATCAAATACTTATTTCTCAATGTAGGATAGTGTATTATATACGTATGAATGTATGTATATATACAAATTTATAAAGGCAGACAATTTATTAAGAAAATATTTCGTTTCAAAAAGCCAGTTTTTTTATAAAATTATCTTCTGAAAGGATTGCATCTTGCCACTATGTACATGATCATAGCAAAAATATTTCTAAAACGCGCGATTAATTTTGCAAAATCATACGTACATGAGCTAAAGCTTCAGAGGGACTGCGTAAAGTTTATAATCAGGACACTTTAAAGCGACATATCAAAAGAATATAATTATTGTTCTAGCAATTCTCTTTCTGACGATCTCGAATGAATTGATATGTAGACATGATTGATATGTATATAGGTATATCTGGATCATCATCCACACACACACACACACATACACACACACACACACACACACACATTAAAGTCAATTATTATTCGTTGTATTCATATAAGTATATGTGGCCATGAACTTAAATTTGATTACAAAATGTATCTCGTATAATTTACACAGGTGGTCAAGGAGTGTCGGTTTGTTTGTCTAACTGCTGGAACACAGTTAACATGAGGTTGCGCCCGTCCTTTCTGGCTGGTGGGCAGAATATTGGCAGGGTGTACTGTGTTCCTGTTTTCAAACAGCGTTCTCCATTGCTGTTAATGAAGTAGAGCTCAAAAGCGCCAGATGCGAACGCAATTTCCTGTCACGGTGTAACCTTTGGCATCTCCCCGGGTTGGCTTCTCCTCGAAAGTGATTTCTATTCGTATCGCGAGCGTTCTCATAAGAAGGGAACAGATCAACGTGGATTATCGCAGGCAGATCGAATTGAGTATCGTCGTCTCTTTGTCTCTTTCTCTCTCTCGTATATGTGCGAAACAAATTGAATTACAGTTTCAATGGTGCGGCGCTTCTTCTCGTGGTTTTACAGATAGCTTCGAATGGAAATGGCTCCTGTCGATTCTTGTTTATCGTCGGAAAAATCGCCAATATATCGTTTGTATGTTATTGTCTTTTCTTCATTGCAAGATATATTAAAGTATCGATGGAATATTGTTATTTATTTATCGATCCATGATCACTCTTAATGGATATTTCGATTCAATAGAATCTCTATTTAATCTATTATGCATTTTTTTTACGTTTTTCAAGAAAAGGAAAAATGAAGGTCGAAGATCGAAAATTTTTCAAATGTAGTTAACTTATGATTTTATTGTTTAGTTATTTCATGTAGTTGAATTACCACGCTTATTGGCTTACTCACTCATGTATAGAATATTTAATTAGGCATCGGATAGGATGCTAGATGCTATGAATTCTTGAGCGAGCAAACAGACGCGCGTAATCGCAGTCTTGTTATAGAATGCTTCGCAGATTTGTTTCTGCAGCAGTAGTGCAAATCTTTGTAAGAACAGCGAGAGTTTAAATTACAGGGGTAGAAGTCGGTAAGACTCGGATTATCAATAATTTAAAATTTAAAACATATTTTAAGGTGATATCTCAAAAGTGATTTTTACACATTAGTCCGAAGTATCAGCCTACAGTATTTTTAACATACGTTTGATTCATCTGTATCATTTCTTGCCAAATTTCTAAATTAGTCTCGCATATGTCACTAACGCGTTACTTGCTATTACTGCTGTTTAAATTGTTCACTGTATGTATTCTGCTTAGACATGTTGCCCGAGGGTAATAGTTCTCCTTGAATTTCTCCTTCGAAATTGGCGATTTGAATTAATCAATATTCTGCGGGCCAACAATCGCCATTTGAGTCCCTGCTTCTCTGACGGGCTTTCATCTTCTTAAGCCTCGATTAACGGCGAGCGGTATGTCAACTGTACATTATAGAATCTGTTTAATTAATTCATTGCGTACTATAACTATAGATTTTTTATGACTGCATTTTTTCTTAGTAAAATATAATAAAAAAGATATAAAAAAAATAGAGCAAGATTTGTATTAGCTATGTTTATCTATTTTTTAGAACTATATTTATATATATTTATATGAATTAGTTTTATTTATTTATTTTGTTTAATATAAAAGTAAAATCCTGCATAAGTGCAGTTAATAAAAATAATAAAATTAAATAAATCTAAGTATGACTGATAAAATAAGTACGAAATTTTTTTATACATTGACAGAATCAAATCGTTCTTTAAGAATGCTAAGAGATCTACGGATCTCTCCGTGTTTTGGTACATCGTTAATGTCATCTTTAATATAAATCTGTTTAAATCCTGTATTTTCTTCCTTCCAAACAGATTAACTTACTAGGGTGATAGTAGAGCATAAAGCGGAAGTACTCCATTCCGAGCATTTCTGTTTCTCTCTCTAATATACCGTGGTTTTATTACACAAATTACACGTAGTCGTACTTGCGTACTAAGAGAGCTGGATTAGGTTCACTAATTCCGCTTTAAGGTGCGAACTACAGACACCTATTAAATTGCAAGGGAATCGTAAAAGGAGCGTGAGAGTCCTGAAATTGGAATATGTACATAGGGAATTTGACGGAATAATCAACATTCCTTTACAGGATACCTGGGAATATTAAATATTTTTAAAATCAATATTCTTTGTGGATCTTATTGAATAATCACAATAAACTCTCTATATTGCGTGTAAAAGATTTTGAAAATATTTTCTCTAAAATTATTTTAACAGAAATATAAAAACTTTTTTTTTATTTCGAAAATCAACTGAAAAAGCTGAAAGCAATTTCTGCCAAAATTTCATGTGATTCCATGCAATAGTTTATTTTCCGCATTTTATTCCCTATTGTAATAATCATTAAAATGGGTTTTTTTTTTAAATCACAAAGGGCAATAGAAAATTTGTCAACTGTTTATAATTCATAAAAATGTAGATTCAAATTTTTAAAATATTATTATCATTTGAATTGGATGAAATTTGCAACGTTTTGCATGGAAGTGTAATGTTTATTTTCGCAATATATTTTCGTCACTTTCACCTTGTGTAATTATCAGTGATACATGTAAATGCTATGCTAAAACGCAGCGGCTATGCAAATGTTTACTCCCTTTAGATTACGAAGTTTCACTTTGTGGTAAAGTATCACCAATGCATGTTAGTAGTTTAGTGTAAGTGCAAATGCTACGAGAAGGTTAAGTAATCAAGTAGTCATGACGTAAGAATATCAGATGTAGAACACGATGTTCTTTATTTCTGACGTGCAAGTAACAAAACATACAGTTTATTTATTCAATAAATTGTCATACTCGTGTATAGAAATTTTTATTGATTTCGATTCTTACTTTAACTTTTTATTGATTCTTTCTTTATGACTGACTGCTACCAACCGAGGGTTGGCAAAAACGGAGAAAGTATGCGAATTCGAACTGTTATTATATTTATTTTTTACATATTACTTTTATGGACTTTCGGCGAAAATCTCTCATCAATTAAATGAAGAACATTATAACATTATATATTTCAATAAAAGCAAAAAAAAATATATATATACTTATAGATACCTTTGATTTTTAAAGGTAAAAACTTTAAATGATAAAAGTTTTAGATAGAAGAAGAGTTGACAATAATGTAGCAACGTTTCTTTTTAAAACTAGGTGCTTGTACATGATTGATGCACTCGAAAAAATTAGAAAATATTGCTTGTCATTTTTCGTAACGAAAACAGCATTATATTTTTTGTGTACCTTTCTCTATTGCTATTTTAGCTTATGATTTCTTTTTATTCTCATCGAGTGCTTTATCCACAGTTAAAAGTGTTTACGAAGTTCGAGATATCAATTTGTTTCTAAAAACCAAAGCTCTCTGATCAGTAACGTTTTTATGCAGTTTTTGCATCATGACGAGGTACAACTGCATTGTTATTATCGCATTTAACTTTTGACGTTTAACTCTCTGAAATTATTCATGTTGTTGTAACAGTCACTAGTCACTAGGCATTGAAAAAGGTACACAAAATGAGAAGGCAACAGAGAGAAAAACAAATACACGAGTGTTTGGCATTATTCGATTTAATTTGTTTTATTTGGTGCATTTAAATTTACTTGCTAAATTAATTAACGAAAATAAAAAATTATTCGAGAAATCGCTACCTAATATGATCATAGTAATAAATATATTTGTAACAATAACAAATTTATTATATATTATAAACGTGGACGATGCAAATATATTTGTATTCAATTTATGCAGTTATGTTTAAAATGAGATTCGTTTACCCTTGGGTGATGCACATCACCTTGTGCATCCCTCTAAATGACATTTAACGATATTCAGAAGGGAATGTCTGGCCAGAGAAGCTTAAAGGTGTTAGGATGAACTTCATCAGAGTGACATTCGGGGATGAATGTACGTTGAGAAAAAAGTCGAAATATTCAGAAGCAAATGTTACTTGGTGACGTTTTTTTCGATATTTATTAGTTATAAACAAATTTGATTGTGACGACAAAATATACATTTCTGTGAAATATATTTCATTTTTCTTATTAATTGATTTATTTGCTAGAAATACAATTTTATTTCGCCATATATAATAAAGATTTATTTCAATGAAATAAATTTATATTCTATAAATAAATTTTTAAGTCTTTTTTTCTCAGTGTATTGTTAGGCCGAGTTATAAAAATATAAAGTCGTAAAGTCGATTAGATATTGATAGGTGAGCGTAATAATTATGAGAGTGTGGAATAGTGTGGGGCAGCGTCCTAAGTACTATTAGGATTGCTATAAGTGAAAACGAAAGATTCCGAGTTCGAATCCTGCGATCGGCTACATTAATTTTTGCCATTATTTATAACTTTACTTCAAATATTATTAAGACATAAATGCATTTATATATTTATATATTCATATATCCATTTAATCGTCCTAATAATATTTGATTTTATAGCTATTAAAAAATGTTTTTCACACGTGAAATTTGGAAATAAATTTTTCCGAAGTTTGCGTGAGATTTGTTGTTTGTACATGCAAAGCACTCTCTGTTGAATTACTGAGAATTGATTTATTGCTTATTAAATATTGAAAAGATTGCTCTTTTTTAGACAGCCTATTCGAAAAGCGTTAACAAAAAGCTATGTATTAAATTTGAATATATGTCACACGAGTAAGTGTTCTTATTAAGATGCCGAGGCAGTTTCATTGAGCCCATGGGATATGAATGTTCTAACGAGCTTATTCAATTTACGGAAGTCCAGCGAGCTATAGTTAATGTGAAAGCTGGGAGTGGCACTACTACTATATATCCCTAATAATTAATGAATGAGACTTTGCAAACCAAAAATACCCATCTTCGTTCTAATTTAATTAATTAAAATAAATACTTTTACAAATTAACTGGCGCAGAAGTTTCGGAATTAAATGATACAGGCTCATAACTTTTATGAGATAGCTTGAAGAAAGAACGACATAAGATAAAGAAAAAATAAAACAGAAATCTTTCCAAGAATAACTGTTTAGAATATGTTAATGTTGCTTCTTTTGAACAGATATTTTTATTGAAACTTATGGTAGTACATTTCATATACATAAAGTAATTAAAAAGTGTTCTATTTAAGATATCTCTCGACGGATTAATAAATTTTCTCGAGACTGCACTTTGGATAAATTTTAAATGAAGGGAATAGCGACGCCGACAATTTTGTAATTTCCTTCGTATGTTCAAAATTTCCTTTACGACTCATCGCTGAGCGCGATCCCGTAGGAAATGCCACTGATTGAATTCCCTTTACGGATGGTTAAGCTTATTTTTCTTCGGTGTCATCACGCAGAAGATCGCGATCGGTTTTTATGAGCGGCCTCTTTTTCATCTCGGCATCAGACATATGTGGACGGGAAGTCGCGGCAAGAAGAAAAAGAAATAAAATAAATGGAAGGAATGAGTGGATGGGAAACGCGTGTGTCTGATAGGAAGTCAGATTGGCAGACACTCCGGGTCATGAATACTCAAATATTTGGGATCCCCAAGGAAGATCGGAAAAGGAACAATTGGTGGGATTCACGTTCGGTGCTCTTTGAAATATTGAGTGTCGCGCGATAGTCACCAGATCACGAGAGAAATCCGCAGACGTTTCACAAGTAAAGAGTACAATTTCCCACCTAACTCACGATTGATCACTTTGAAAAAAAAAAAGGAAGAAAGACATTGCATTGATTGTCCGGTTGTTCGGGTTGTCACAGGCTCGCTAGTAAGCAGCCTTTCACACTGTGAAGGGGCAAGCGTATTTTAATTAAGTTCTTGTGACTTAATTAAAAATTGAGGATTGTTACACAATATTGCTTATTGATGATTATTTACAAAAAATTGAGTTTTTAACAAAATTGAACAATCCTGTGAATCATATCATTGTGCGATGAAAAATTTGACATACGTCAGTATTGTTTTGATTGAAAAAAAATTGTTTTTTTGTTTAATTTTCGTAGCTAAACAATTGAAGCGTAAAACGAAATAGAATAGCATGAACTATTTTGAAAGTGGTGAAAAAGTCCATTTTTTCCAGCTTTACGCTTCTGCATGCTTGTAATACTAAATTTATCTCACGTTATATAATCCGAAATTTAGATTTTTATTAAAATTATTTTATTTCGTAGCACGTAAACATTCTATATGAAACGGTAATTACAGGATTTCTTTTTTAATAAAAAGCAAACGGTAATAAAGATTTTTTTGTTGAAGTTTATTGATAAAAAAATCTCTCGTTTCTCGTTTTATATGTTGTGGTTATTGAATAAACGTTTTGTATATTACTGTTATTAAATAAGTAAAATAGATTTTTTTTACATGTGCTTATTTTATCATTTTATCAATTGAAATATTAGAACATATATTTTTTGTGCCACATACTACGTTTAATTCTTGTTATTTAAAATAGCTCTGATTAAATTCCCGCCCGGAAGCGTAATGAAGATAAATATGATTGCACGGATATGTAGTAACAAGCATGGAAATTATATGTAATTTAAACAATATATGCGGATTATACCTTTATTCTCCTTACTGATTTGCTGCTAGTGTTGCTAACATTGACGTGAACATTGATTGAATCTCCGTGCTCGTAGATCGCGTGATCTAACCCTGCTTCCAATCTGACACGACCGTCGCTTAATAAGAATGGCTTTTCTACTACCGCATGTGGTCCCACGTTCTCTGCGAAAATAAAAGCGAAATTCTATAGGTCATTTGTCTTGATTTGTGCTTCGCGTTCGCGACGAGATCGATTCACTAACTGAGATTAAGATACTAGTAGTAGCTTTGCATCAAATTCGAGATACGTCTTATTCGAGAATTTCTGAAGTTAACTCTGTCTCGAAGATTTCAGTCTGAACTATTGTAACTACAGTATCGCGATATTGCATTGCAAATTACGGTAGATTAGGAGGATCTGCCAAGTTGGCACATAATCTGTTAATATGAAGTTCTGTTAATATGAAAAAAATACATAGAGTTTCAGTGGCACTTTTCATAGTTCCAAAGTTCCTTATAAAAATAACAAAGAGTTCTGCATTTTTTATCTAAAAATAAAAAAAGAAAACAAAAATGAAAAAATGTGCTAAATTCGCGAATCCAGCACGACACTAAAGCTCCTCCTCTAAAGTACAAGAAAACAATAAACATTAGTACATTTGACAAAAGTTCCAGTTAGTACTATCAGAGTTCTACCGGTGATTGCAATTTAAAAAAAGTTTTACACTGTTAACTATATATTTTTTTCATATTAACAGAATATTGTGCCAACTTTAGAGATCCAGATTAGGGCTCATAAGAAACTAGAAAATAACAATGGTACAGATGATAATGGTAATAACTGGAGCTTGAAGTTTAATGACGAGTAAATCTACAGAGAAAAAGATTTCATTGGAAATCATTGGAATTTTTAGTATTCCCATTTATTTGTTAACTGGTTCGTTGTAGTGCTTATGCAAAACATTATCTTTGAATAAAAATGTTTCATTCAAACAACATCTATTATTTGACGAAAATAACATTATTATTAGTCGTTACTTACACAGAAAAAAAAAAATTAGTATCAAATCAACAATTCATTGTTTCATATATAAGCAAGAATATAAAATCTCCTTGAAAGTATTTATAATCTCAAAGAGACATAATTTGCTAACATAAAGAAATTTTGTTTCTTCATGTAAACAAATTATGTCTGATCAAGATTATCAAATTCTTCCAAGAAGATTTTATATTCTTGCTTATATATGAAACAATGAATTGTTGATTTAAGTCGTTTTTTTCTGTGTATGATTCAAACATTGGTTTGTATGGATCATTCTAAATAAATTTGTTTGGATATAATAAACTTTATTAAGTCCAAAGAAATCGTTTTCTCCGTGTACATTATTGTACGCGTCGTGGGAGTGTGTCATCGCTAATCGTGACCAACCATCGTCCTCGATGATCTCATTTTCCGCTAACGTCACTCTTGTTTTGGATCCTTGAATTCTCGAGCCAGTCGATGACTCTTGAAAGGGTGGCACACTGTACATAGTCGAGGGAGGCACGCTGTACATAGTCGAGGGTAAGGGCGGCTTTGTGGCTCGCTGGATCACCCGGATGCCCATCCTGACGGTGGTTTTACGGTGCAATCGTTCGTCAGCCCGTTCCGCTAAAATCCGCCGCACGAAATATTAACGATATATGTATATAACGGAATAATGGTGAAAGGTGGAACAAAGGTGAAAATTGATGCTAAACATGAGAATAATTCAGTAAATTTTTCGAAAAAGAATTTTGCTGTTGAATTTATGCATTTGTACATTTATATGTTACAAATCAAATTCGATATTTTTAAATTTAAGAATCAGTTTTTTTTCTGAGTGGTCGTAATTATGTGATTGACTGTAATAATTTTACATTATGTGGTAAAGATCTATTCCTTATTTCCTTTATTTTGTATCTCGGACTTAAAAATTTAATGGTAGGAACTATTTGAGCTAGTTTTATATAATGCTTGCAACAAAAATAGATTTTAAATTTTTATGGAAAATTTATAAAAATATGTTTATTTCTTTTATCTGCTTCGTATCTTATGTTCGTAAATAGAAAGTATATGGAAAGTTGTTATTCTATGCTTCAAATTCTTATTCCTAATAATTCATAATTGCGTGTAGATGGGAGTTGGAAAATACCTTCCTTTCATTCGTAAATACTTTAATTCCTACTTCATTCACGAACGAATTTCGTAATTACGCCTTGTTTTGAATTGCGATGCGCCTGCCCCATTATCTTTCGTTCAAAATGCATACGTTTGTCGAGACTGAGGAAGCTCGAGAAAAAAATCGGTAAGCTTTTTCTACTCACCAACATAAACTCTGACGTCGTAGCTGTTACCTATGGGCGGGCCATTATATTCCTTAGCTGGTACTAGTTGTACGGATGGTGGGGCGATTGATGGAATTTCTATGGTGAACGCGTGCGCGTTAGGTCCTAGTCTTTTGATAAGTGCTTCCTGTAAAAATATTTCGATTCAATATATCACAATGTTCTTTTTATTAGTCGCTAGACAAAATTAGATAGTTGCTATGGTGCGGCGTTAATTTTTATGGAAATTTCTTATCAAGATAGAGTCGACGAGAGAAAAATATTTTTATGTAATTCAGAGATGCGATCACCCATCAACTACCGTTAGAAAAATACTTTGATTATGCGCATCCACTTTAAATGCACGTAAAAAAATTATGGCAGGATTACCTATACAAGGCTGAAAAGAACTTTTATTTAAGTCACCGGCAACATTTTAAAATGATTATAACATACTTTATTTTAATAACTTAAAAATAAGGAAAGGAATAATTTAATATAAAGAAAGGATAATTTTAAATTTTGTTCATTTATTTATATTAAATATAATTAAAGAGATTTAACTGACACAGATTTTAGATCATGAACCGGTCCAGGTGATTCTTATGAACTTTTTATCGCTGAAAACGAATTCGTAAGCGAGATTGCTTTATCATGTTACATTTTTGAGAAAATTGTCGTAAATGGCTACTTCATATAAAAATTATAGTTATAAATAAATTAAAAAAAGATAGATGATAATAGTCCGCTTATGCAATTTGAATAATTACACTGTCCAATACCATTTTGCAACACTAATGAATAATCATTTTCGAGGTATTTTTGTTTATTAAACACGGATCCGTTGTCCAAATTTGCACTGAGAGATATATTTGGTGAGTTTAACCAAAGTTTAATTAAATAGTGATCAAATTAATTTTATAGTTATAATTATTAAATATGTAATTGTTTTGACTAAACAATTTGTAACCTTAACCAAACAATTATTTTCATACAACTAATTATCAAATGTTTCGTTAAATGTAACTAAGTTTTTGAGAGAGATACCAGTAACTACAAAATTTATTTGATCACTATTTAACTAAATTTTAGTTGCTCTCACCAAAATATTTCTCTCAGTGTGGCTATTTCGTTATAATTTTGAAAAAAAACGATGATTTTGAATTTATTGTTTTTGGTTTTTTTCGACGTCACTTTTCTAAAAATTGTGATAACTATAAAATTTGGACAATGGAATTATGTTCAGTAAATAAAAATGTATTGGAAATAATTATTCATGCTTACAAAATGGTATTGGACAGCATAATTAATCAAATTGCATATTGCGGATCATGGCCGTGTAACGATCTTTCGTTTAAAAAATTTTTAATGAGGATAAAAATATTTAAAAATAAAATGCTAAAAAAACTTTCAGCGAAGAGTATGTATGAAGTATATTTAAAGAGAGAGTAATATGCATAGGAAAATAAATATTGGTACCTCGCCACATTGATATTCATCAATATCAATTTTATTATATTTATATGAAATATTACGTACGTGCTTTCCACTGTCGTTCTATTTTCATTATCATTGTTTTTTAATAAATGGGAAGCCGATTTTATATTTGAAATGCACAAATAAACATCAATTTATTCTGCGGAATTATTATTAAAACTACATATTATTGATTAAGTGCTTGCCAAATAATCATTTGTTCAATAGAAGCAAATAATAATGCTATCTAAAGCTGCGGATCTGCAAATGTGTAAGATTATGGGTATATTTTAATATTTACAAAATAAATAATTTATAAAATAAAATATGGAAATTGATCGTTCCTCTCATACGTACATTAAAAACTTTTCATCCAAATTTAAAACTTTTGCGATTTGATTTCGGGAAGTAGAAAGTAAAGAGAAATGCTTCAAAAGTTTTCATACGTGCTTATATAATATTTTAAATGCTCCTTTAATAACTCAAATTTATTTCAAATCAGATAAATCTTTAAAAGGTAGATATAAAATCGAAAGGATGTGAAATACTTTGAATTACATATAATTTATACACTTAAGCCTGAAATAAATATTTCGCCATTATTCAGATTCTGAATAATTCTAAATGGTTTGAGAACTGAACGTAGATAAATTCTGTGTATAATATAAATTGGATACTAACAAATTGGATACTGGCAATTTAGACACATAAATCCGTAAAATAAATAAATTGTAGCTGTTATAACGTTACAATGTTTCACATGCCACGATTAATTGAATATTTCTAAAGTATATAATGTTTGATATAATGTTACCATTCTTTACTGTGACAATTTCGAGCTTATTAAATTGATTCTAGTCGAGGTTCGTAAATTTCACAAAGAACATGTTTTTCGAGACTTATATAAAAGTTCTTGGCACTTTTAAATGTCACGCGGTAACAATTTCTTTTTTTTTATCGCCTCGAGTGAGGAGCCTTACGTTTGTTCTTTCAATCCCTGAGAGACATTCATTAACGCAAGTAATTACATAATGCAAATTCCCAAGCGTAGCAATCATTAATGTCATTTTTTTTTTTGGAAAAGTGATGTGCATCTTGTGGTTTTATCGTACTCGCGGTAATTAAGAAATTTAAAGAGAGAAAATGTTCTATCGCATATTTAAATCGCATATAATATTAATATTAGCAACGTACGCTTAGACAATTTTAAAATTGATTTTTTCTTAATAGAAATATCGAGCAGCATCAATAATTTGGATAAATATACATGACTGGAAATGAAATTTTCCAGGAATTAAAAATAAGTAATAAAATTGAACATTTTATCTCATGTGAGTTCTACTTCAACAAATTTGTATAAACCAGATATGAACACATGACAGATATTTGATATTGACAATTGGATATCTACAGCAAATGTTGGATTTCCCCGACCGTTTTGCTGAGAAAACATCGGCTTTAAATTCGTCGAGAAGTACCACCTCATTAACGCGGTAATGATGAGCTACTGTGCACCTCGCCTTTGCATTATGAGTCTGGCGAAAATATGTGTTGCCCACGAGTACATTTGTTTTCGCTTTAAATCCTTGGTTTTATCTCTGTCTTTCTCCGTACATCGCGCGCAAGATACATGTATCTAGAGAACACCTGTGCGCGTAAGGATAATTCCGAGTCGGGATAATAGGTGGTGCACTTTTCCCATTATTTCAAGGATTCACGGCGATGACGAACCGGCGGCGGTGTGTGCGCGCAAATGCGCGTGAAAATAAAACTAGAGGATACTGTCCTCGCGAGGGAAGATGCAGGTCAGGGTCAATTCCTACCAAGCGAGGTCGAATCGAGTTACGTCATTTCATCTGATTTTGCATCAGAGAGTTTAAGACCCTTCCGCCTCTTCACAATGCTGTCATTTCAAGATGAAATGCGAAGACTGCGCTATTGCGAAGAAAACGTGATAAAAGTACGCTTATCTATCGTTCAGAATCCTTGGACAAAAGGAAATACGGAATATAAGATATGGATTTAGATTCGAGAGATCGAGATACCGAGTCCGATTTTCTTCGGAAAAATGTAAGGAATTCAGAATATTTGTCTTTATGTTATTGAAGCAGAAGCTTTTCTTTGTTGATTGTATTTGTGTGAAGAATTTTATATAGAAAGAAGAGAGAGATAGAGAGAAAGAGAGAGAGAGAGAGAGAGAGAGAGAGAGAGAGAAATAAGTTTATAAATGATTATATCGTCATTTACTTGAAAAGCCATTTCATTATTTGTTAAAGTTAAAATTTTACTGTTAAATAAAATCCTTTGTTTGAAAACTCAATTTTAGAATTATATTATCATGGAAAATATTTTCTCGCGCATCGCAACAGGTACTATAACTTAAAAGACAATAGATAAAAAAGACTAGATAAAAAATAAATATAAAATAAACAACGATACATATAAAAATATTTGAGGACAGCAGTATATATCATACTTACTTTTAACATCATCATGTTTATACTACTTATTAGTCTTCAATTTCTTTATCTGAAATATTTAGATTCAGATTCTTAGACAGCATTTATTGTTAGACAGCAATTTATTGTTATTAACTTACTTTTTAATTGTGCAATTTCAAATCTTGCGTTCTATAATATATTTTTTTTCTATATAATTTTTTTATTGATACTGGATAAAGTTATTATTATATTACATAATGAAGTTATTATTTATTATTATTATTGTTGTTATTGCTATTGTTATTATTATACATCGTCCTTATGTCAAATTAATTTTTGATACAGTGACAAATGTGTGTGGAATTCGTGAATATTAATTTCATGTCTTGACAAATATTATACATCATATTAGCATAATTATGTCGGGTTTGGATAGGCAATGGTATAGGATGATACGTTGTGCTGTTACCATGATATGCTAAATGGCTTCTATTGAAATATTCGACTCACGTATTAATGAGTATTGTATCTGGTCATGTATTTTCCGTGATATATTCGAAATTCGAGCGATTCTCTTGTATCATGACCTATTTCGACAAGAATCCCTCGCGTGGAATGTGCATACAACAAGTTCACAATGTATATTGATTCAACATATCTTTCCTCAACGAGGAGATTTTATACCGCATAGAGATATTCTCAAGTTCTTTTCCGATAGATTACTCTCTATCATCAGTACCTTTATCAGAGTGTCAACAAAATTAATATACCAGAAATTACTAATATTTTTGTGCAACAGCTTTATTATTTTATCATATAATTATGAGAGCTCGAGACTCTCTTATAGATAAAATAACGATTTTTATGAAATGCAGAGATAGAATGTCAATTATATTTTTCATCTCGCATTTTGGAGAAGTGTCATTATCTCGCCGCCATTATTGCGATAAAAATGTATTTATCAATTTTTATTATTTATATTTATTTGTATTTTTGTCTGTTGTGCATCCTGCGGCGCTCGAGCAACAGGGAAGAGCGTTCGATGATGGAAAAGGTAAAAAAAGAGACATTGATATATACCGACTGTATTTTCGCGAATATTTTTTTCCTGTCGCAGAATGCGGCTAACTGCAATTTATTCCTTTGGCTTGCCGACCGTCTGTCGTGCAGAGGAGGATACGGTGATGTGGGGACATGTGAAACTCGTGGCAGTTTGACGTTCAGCATGACCCGAAAAAAAATTTTTTTTTTCTGTGGAAATTCTATACAACGGGACAATATTTGAACGCATCAGCACAATTTTACGCGCTTTCGGGTGCAATGCCGCGAAATACTTTGTTCTCGATAAGGCTAACGCGATCAGTCTTTAAAATTCCATCGATCCATTGATTACCTTAGTGCAACGTGCGGATAGTGCTTTCCAGCATGTGACTCGTGAACACACTCGTGCGTATTTTCGATATTTCGTGAGCTTTTTATTCCCGATGCATCTCTAGGGGTGGCAAGGCATTTTCCACGTACGTCGCGTTTATCTTTGGATCGATCCAGGAATTGAGATCGCGCGCATTGTCGAATGCTCACGTGTAGGAAGAGACAAGGGCGCGATAAATAATTTTCACCACGGCTTGCAGAACCTCCTGTCGTTTGGCCGAGGTCAAGGCCGTAAGAATGATTTTGTAGTATACTTGAGGAGATTTCAGATTTTCCTTGGTCACGGCGACCGTATTTTCCACTCCTCCTTCGAGAGTCCTTAACGAAAATTCAATCGTAGCGTTCTTTTGACATTATCGATCGCCGCCGATAATATGCAATTTTGTCATGAATTGCTTTTGCCCGTGAGTCACAAACAGACATAAACTTTTTCAAAGAATATATCGCGGAATATATTAATGTATATTTAGAATTGATTTTTCCTTGACGAAAATACGAAAAGATTGTCAATATTGTCATTCACTGCAACCTTTCAATATTTGACAGCATGTATTTTTGTAACCAGGTCTGTAATTAAGAGTCTCTCAAATTTTACTTGAAATAAATCAGAAGAACAGTTATCTGTAAGAATATAATAATGAAATACGTGGATATTATTTAACTAAATGACATTGTAATATCATATATGTTATGATTGCATAATGTTCTTAATTTTTCAAAAAAATAAAAAAGAGAAAAGAACAAGATTTCCTATTTTTTTAGAAAAATACAGAGAAAAATGACTGTGATGAGAGATGAGATACTAATATTTTTAACTTTCCGGTAAAATAAAATTGAGGGAAAAAAATCATGGTTTTTCCATTTTTTTATTCGAAAAATTCGGAAAAATACGTGATAACAGCAGACGTTTTATTCATGAATTACTTACTTCTTGAAGCTCTTAAATGTTAAATCGTATAACTACTGACGTGGACAATACTCGTAAAAGACAATATCTTAAAAGAAAAAAAANAAAAAAAAAAAAAAAAATTCGGAAGAATACAGCAAGGAAAACACCGGAAACAACCTATTCCTTTTTTAAAATTTCCGAGAATTTTTCCGAGCTAAGAACACTGATTGTATTATGGAAAGTAGATTAAATACAGATTTAATTATTATCGATTTTTACTTTGTCCGAGAACAAAAATAAAATGCCGATCTTATAGTGCAATAAATATTGTGTAAGATGTATTCAGCACTAACAAGAAAATCACATTTACGTATATCTTATTTGCCGAACTATTTCTTTTTATAATGTGTTATATTGCCTGTGTACTAGGAGCAACCGTGGTGATAGCGTTATTTTATCGTATTTTTCAGGACTACTAAATATAACTTGAAATTTTCTCACGTCTTTGCCCCATCTAATGGAATACCGAGAAATATATATATTTTTCAATATTTTGCGATAGAATTCACGCGATTGCATATATGTATTTCGTTTCACTAAAGCTTTTTATACTGCATTTCTTTGTTTTTCATCAATCGGATAATGGTAGCTTTTAAATGAATTTATTTTGTATCTTCGTATACCTGTATGCACTTTCGTGTATCTGTATTTCAAACGATTTTATCGTATAAATGTACAACGTATAATATTACGAACATCGTATTGATTAACATGATCCGTTGAGGTAGACTTTTGTTAAATCATTTTCACGGTGTACCGAAAATTAATATGAAAATTATACAGAAAGAATATATAAAAAACAGATGTACATTCGACATACGTTTGACGATTTTATAATTTACAAATTACGAGATTTTCCAGTGGTGTATTCATGAATTTGTCCCTGAATATTTAAAATATGAGTCATATTTGTACGAAGAGAGTGTGTACGAGTATCGTTTTCAGCTTGTTAATTGCGTGTTGTAATAAAGGAGTGTTAGTAATTATTTTAATGTGAAACAAGATCAGTTTAGATCTTTTAAAGAGACACTTTAATTAAACTGATGTAGTATGAATACATTTACAATGAAATATCGTTTTTTTCTATAAATCTCGTAGAATGAAAAATTATCGCACAAATTGCACAATTTTCACTCATTTAGAGTAACATTGCGCTTTACAACAATTAGAGAGTTTATATCTATTTATATCTATTAAAGTTATAATTTGATATCATTATCAGATTTTATTTCGACATCAACATTTGTATAATATATATTTGAGGTAATGATAGTTATAAGATTATCTAATAAACGGTTTAATCTAATGAAGGGGATTTATATCTAATATTATTTCATCAATCACATTAGCGTATTTTGACCTGAAATATAATTCAGTGAAGCTAAATCTGATAAACGTTTCTTTTTTTAATGTAAACGCTTTTTTGAAATCGTAAAATCTGGAAAGAGATTTTTCACTTGATTGAGCCTTATTAAGTTTTGCTCGTGAATTTTTTTACATGGCTCTGACAATGTAAAAAAAATTGTGTCCTCCAATTTCAGAAAAAGTCTCTCCTTCAACATACTTCAACATTTACCCTCGTCAAGATCTCCAGAAAGTATCTATAGAGTCGATACAAACGTGACATGTTTGCCATATAAGTCCTTATTGATGAAGAATATAATCAAAGAACCTATTTTACTGTATTATATCGATTTGTTGTTATTGAGAGATACAATATGAAAGTCTTATTTGTCTCTTTCATGTCATATTAATATTAATTGCGTGCAAGATGATGAAATGCTTAGATGCTATGAGCTTAATTGGAATAGTTCCAACAATATGCTTCCTAAACTGCGTAGAGTGAAATGTTACTTTCGACAAGTGAAGCTTGTGTAATTATTCGAGTGATTTGTATTTCTAGTAAAAGTCATTTTACTAAAAGTCAAAAATTACTTCTATAAGAGTCTTATTCAGTTCTGTAGTAGTAAATTTTTTCTTACAGAGTGGCAAATCACTCGGAATTAATACTTTGCGGCAATGAATCATATTGTCAAAGACTAATTACAAGGATAGTTTTGAAATTTTACTTGCAATTTACAATTTTCAATATCGATATTTTATCAATCTTGAGAAATATAAATAATTTTATATGATAATAACTTAATACATACTATTAATTAACAACGTTAGTTTTAATATCTCGACAGTTTTAATATATACTGAGTTCAGTCTTTAATTGTTTATCGAAAAACTTTTTAACATTAAATAGGAGCAAGTTTTATTCTTCTTCCTTTACGATTAAAAAATATCAATCAGTGTAGTTCCTAAAAACTCTTTTTACAAAGTGACGTTTTTTGTGTTTTCTATTTATCGTTTTATTTGTCACTTCGTACATTTTTTCCGTCAAAATTTGCAACGTTTGTTCAGACGACATATCGCGTTGTCGTAAGGTTAGTAAAGGCATAAAATCTATTTTTGTTTTCCTTGTTAAACCAAAATACATTGTAGAATGACATGGCGCAATCAGCAATGCCTTTGTACCCGAAAGTTTTATGATCACGTAGCGCTGAATATCGTTCACGCGGCCGGCTATGCCAACGATTTGTGTGCCTATAAAAAATCAGACGCGGCGAGGAAATAAGTGAGATAGCCTTTGAAGTTACAAGGTTTAATTGATGGTTCGCAAAAATAGTTTCGCGTGCTCGATATGAAAACATGGTTAGAGATGTTCCCAGTATACCGCAATATATTCGATATTGTGTGAATGTTTTAAATAACTCGCAGTGTTTACTGATCGACATTTTTTAGATGCATATTCTATAAACCGGTGTAATTTTGAATTCAATTTTTTGTGACACGGACACAATTATATAATAATTTACGCTAGTTATGCTGTCACGGATAAATGTGAGTCTTTTTTTGCCATTTTGAAGTTTGAAAATTAAATCAATCAAATTACTTTTAGGACGAAGGTAATTATTAGGTAGTTAAATTCGCGTGATGAAGTATGATGAAGATATAATAGGATTCGTGTGGTTCGGAAATTCATTTATCATTTCACCGTCTTCATCCTTCTAGCGAGGTGCTTAGATAGATTATCAATATCTACTAGCGCCAAGACATCCCCTGATTGCAATGTCCTATTCGAAATGCATTGCTTCGAAATTGCGGCGCAGTGCATCGGCGAAATGTAGGATGCTTGAAATTCTGTAATCGTGTAGTGAGTTGAGTGTTCGTGCTTATTTCTCTATTGGGTGTATAGCCGACAGTATCATTATATCGATATCGTTATATCGTTGGACAGGACGGTCGAACTAATTATGGAGTTCCACAAATCATAGTTGCTATACATTGCGATATAGGTATAGTTTAATCAACGAAAACATAAATTCCACTTATACTGTAACCTAAATCCTTGAAGCATATTGGACTATATTTCACGTCGTGCACTTAAGAGACGCTATGAATACATCTGTGCTAACGATGATACGAGCGATTTTCAACACGTGTTTATGAATAGCGGACATTAAAATCGTACAAAAATCGTCGCAACTCATGCCGAGCTGGTTCATGAAGTTATTTTCTTTAATTATCACCGGTATTGATTTGCTCGCATCTTTAACGGGGCATTCTCACTTTTGGATTAAAAAAATTGATTATTTTTTAAATATTTTTCCACAGTTTAAATCTTGAGGTAATTCATCTAGTTTTCATCCGATTGATTCAAAATTTTCAAGAGATATTCACAATATTTTCCTCTTTCCTCCGAACTACAATCAAATAAAAATTCTTTTTGATTTCTCCAGTAGGAAAAACTTTTTAAAAATGCTAAAAATCGAATTTTTTAATGAAACATTGTTATTTTTGTAAAAATCAATTTTTGCAATGTATTTCAAAGGAGAACATTTATATAGATTGGGAATTTTTTTGAATTTTTTGTTTCTGATAATTTCTGTATCTTAAATCATAACAACAGTAAGATGATACTTTTTTTATATATCCACACAGATTTGCAAATAATTATCAAAAATATCTTTTCTATTTGAAAAAATTTGTTAAGTACATTCAAATATCAAAAAATAAATTTACCAAGATTTAAGTTTAGAGTTTTTATATTTTTCTTAAAGTATGTCTAAAAATGAATATAAAAATAATACCGAAAGCAAGAATACTTCCTTAGTGCAAGATTTTTCAATAACAAAAAAAAGAGCTCGTTATTTTATAAATAATATTTGATAAGAACGAGAGGATGCGATTTTTCCAGAATGTTGATATCGTAATCCGTGATACCAACGATCTTATTTTATTGTAATATTTTACCAACCTGCAGTGGGCTCTTACTTTCCAGATGATGAGCCCCCGCATAGGATGGATACAGCTGGGCCAGACACATCATTGCCTCGTTGCAAAATTTTAGGCCCATTACTTCTTCGTCTTCTCTTCCGTAGCGAAAAGTCAGCGTTACTTGACCGAATACCTGTGAAAATAACAGTTAAAATTGTTTTTAGAATATGATATAATCGTGATTTACAACTTTGATAGTATGAATAATTCTATTACAAAATTTTTCTTTATATACAGAGACTTTATTATAAACAGATTATATTATCCCTCCGTAGATAATAATATTTTTATTTCATAGACAATCTGAGTTTTTTGTCAAGCTCAAATTGTTTTATTGTTCTAAGCTTTCAAAAAATTTAGAAAAATTCCGGATTACTTTTCAATATCTCTGCTACATTACCAAATGTAATTGTTTAACTAAAAGTTAAAACCTTTATTTTATAAAAATTAATATTTGCGCAATGAAATTTGAGAGCGAAATTGCGCTCGTGCCAAAAAAGACCCAAATTGCTTACGGAGGATTAAAATGTCATTACATATGTAAAATAGGTGTTTGACTATATTAGGAATATTCTAATATATATTGACTTGGTGAAAATGAGTAAGCAAGTTGCCAAGATTTTGGCACATGCAACAAATAAAGTGTAGTTTAATACTAATACTTCATCTATTTTCCTTTTCTATATTCTGGGAATTGGAATCGTGCTCGTATCCGAGCTGAATTATCTCCGATCGAACGATACGTCATGGAGAAACTTTCCAGTAGATTTAACACTATAACTAAACAGGATTGTTTATGAGTTTGAAGAGCTTATTTCGGTCACTGAACTTCACGTTCCAGATTCGATAGGATCTTAGTTCGAGGAGTCTTTTTATAGATATCGACCTTTCTTGTAAACGTTAGACAGAAAAAACAATTTACAATAGGAACTAGATTTACACTCTGTATATGTACGTAACTGTGTCTTTTTGATAAACGCGTTCTAACAGTTGCAAGATAAATGATGTTTCTTAAAAATAAATATTTGTAATTTGTCTCATCTTACCTTCTTTTCGCGCACATATTCAGGATCAACTAAAAGGACGCCTAGGAGTTTGTTGTCATTCTTGCCTTCACCGACGATAATATCTCTGCTGGCTAGGTAAAGTGTCAACTTATTATTCGGCGAGGATTTCTTGTATACCCTGCAGATTAGAAAATATTTTATGTGAGAAAAAGTAAATTTGAAAATTTAGATTCAGGTGATATTTCGTAGAGTATTAAAATTCATATAGTTTTGTCTTATTCTATGAAAAATTAGAAAGTGTTCAATGTTGCGATGATGTACAACGTTGTAAATGCAAATTTATTCATTGGGTTTATAGCTTGAATATCCAAAAATAAAAAAAAGACACCCGCGTCTCTCCTTTTGTTTCTAAACAATGTTTGATAAGGATTAACCCTTTGGCTGTGTAGTTACATTATAACTACTACATAACTATATTGTATGCACAGCTCGACCACAAAATGTTATACCAATTAAAAAACTTGGACGCTTTTTCGTTAAAATAAATGCAGGTTTAAAATAATTGATATTTCTGTCTGATAACGATGAAGTATCGAGGTATAGAAAAGAGCCACTACAATAGCGTTTCATTCTAAAAGATTGCTTAGAGGGAGGTCACTGTAGTGGTGCTCAGTTCTGAGAAATCAGTGGGCGTGAAGCCGTTATAGTGGCGTGTAGGTGTCAGAGATTTAAACAATTTATTCACGCTACAGATAGCTTTTAGTGAACGCTGACGATCTAAAGTAGAGATGGACATTAGAAATGCTGAAAGATTGTTCTGCACAAAGGTATCGCAATCCATCGATGCTTTCAGCTTCAGAGACTCGTTATATTCTAGTTCATTGTTTCAGCATTGTGTCTTTACAACTGTCCGAGACAATTTATCGGTTAATTCATCTTAGCGAAGTCGCTTCTGGCTCGGAGCAGTTACTAGTGATTACAGTACGGATTGGTATATGTTCGATCCGCTTTATTCCATTTATCATTTATCAAGCGAGCTATCAATTTCACCGAGATTTTGCTTGCCTGTCTGCCTGCCTTCCTGCCTGCCTGCCTGCCTGCCTGCCTGCCTGCATGCCCCTCGATATCAACTGTATTCATTTGTTATAATGACACGTCGTCAAATGTACAATGCGTACGCGTACGCTGAGTAAATATGCTTATTGAACGCACTCAACTGTATTACTACATCAAAATATGTTTGCATTTGATTCAAGCGTCTTTTTCGCCAGATAATATAACAAAGCACGCACACGTCATCTCTATTATTTAATATACGACAGTAATTAATGATAGCTTTGCTGATCATCAATTTATTCGAATAATCGCTCAAAAGCAATAAGCAATTAAAATAAATGATTCGTGCTCGTGGAATTACTCATCTGCATTTGTTTCACATAATCAGGATCACATAATCGTCCATTACAATATTTAACTTTTGTGTTAATTAACAACGATAAATCGAATAATGATCACTTGACATTTTGGCCAGTACGATAATGATTAGCTAAAACCCTTATCTCTCTCTCAACGCCCCGACGATCCCACATTTGTGTCAATACGCATTCGAGAATAGCAACTCAAGACCGCAATCTCTCTAGGCTTAATGAATTTCCGTCACATTGTCGAGTGTGTATATACGTATTATGCTTGAAATTAGTAGATCAAAGTCAAATTGAAGTTCTTAGTTACTAATTAGATTGCAAAACATGACTAGTTCATCACTAATCTCTCTCAATACAGATAAAATAGAAAATGTTAACAAAAAATGAATTAAAGGATTTTAACTTTATTTTAGCACGAAATAAAAATTTGTACTTAAGAGGATGCTAAAGTAACAAGAGAACTTCCTCAACGTCGGTACTGTAGATTATTTTTTCTGCAGAAGGGAAAGGGGAAATGCTAACACCAAGCTAACGCTCTTTATCCAACGCATAGATCTGTCTTTGTTNCCATCTGCGAAAAGACCTATCAATTACTTTTGCACACTATCACTGCTCTGTTTATGACAGTTCAGCTTCGCTGAGCGAAATATGCATGCCGGTAAAAGCATATTAGTTAATCTTTTTTAGGCGTTTAGTCGTAATTTCACACGGTCAGTGTTATTCGTGTTTTCTGAAGAGTGCTCTACCCTCATTTTGTATGTGCGAGCTACACAACTTCTGTACTAAGGTAAAGGTGACGGCTATACGAGTGAATTTTTAATGATTTATTAATTTTTTATTTGATTTTCTTGTAAAATTTACCTGAGCACCCTTTCTTTTTACGCGTATTTTAATTCTATAAAAAGTTTTTCTGTGATTCTGTAACGCCAATTCGAAGATATTTAAAAGCTGTAAATGTCGGTAATTCGCGGTACTTTAGCATCCTCTTAAAGTTCATATAACTGTTGAAACAAAGATATTGACAGAAATAGGAGCATTAACATCAACGATCGATATTTTATTTACGATTACTATTACGTGTGCGATCAATATCTACCGATGCACGTACATCATTAAGCATCGCTGACTCTTTCTTTCTAACGAAGCGAGGCGTTAATTAATGCAAATATATCTTAGAAGGTGCCTTGTGGCACATCGGTAATGCTGTTTAATTAAAGACTACAATAGAATCCATTCTATTGCGGTTGATCCCGCAGTCTTCGATAGAAACCTTGTCTTTAAATTAAATGCGAGATCTGAAGCCACCGTGTGTATTAATCAAACTTTACTGCAAGATGGTTGTATTTATCGTAGAAGTATTTGAAAAATGCTCGCTGTTATGTTGCGTTAAAGCAGGATTTACAGCGAACTAATTACGTTTCACGAAGATTTTATTAGATGTCGGAATTTTCAATCGGAATCCTTTTTGATGTTCTTTTTCGTATCACATGGAATTACTTTTCACTAATATTATTTAATAAATAATAAACGATAACATAATTTTTTATTTTTGAAAGTGGATCATAAATCATATTAAATATTGTTAAACCATATAAATCTAAGAGAACTATATTAATTTTAGAGAAATTTTTATAAAAATTAATATAAATTTTTAAAAAGTTTAATTATATGTATTTTTTAATAAGAAAGGCATATAGCATATGTTTATGGGATTGGCTTTGTCATCATTGTAACGTTTATAAGACTAGACATACATTGAACAACCCCGAACGAAAAAAGGATTTTTATTTCAGCGTTTTAGATTATTTTTTTACGTGGGATTTAATAGTACAATGACACGCAGCTGAAAAACAGAAACACGCTTCAAAACAAAATAAAATACGAATGAGGAACACGACCGAATAGTTAAACAATAGAAGCATTTTAAAAGCTTCTATGATAAAATATAATGTATTCCTAAAATATATAATAAAAAATATTTAAAGTTATATAAATATTTAAAAATATTTAAAATAAAGTTTAAAATAAAGAGAAAAACAACTGCGCTTGAAGCGAAAATTTTTCGCTGCTGTCGGAAATAAAATATTTTAACTTGAAATAGAATCGAAAGTTTCGATTGAATTAAATATTTATAAAATAATACTTTTTTTTCTCTATTTTATTTAAAACAAGAAAAGTATTGTTTCATAATATTTTCTTTCTGTGCTATTGATTTTTATTAAATTTGAAATGATAGGATTAATCTTGAAGGACGAAAATAAGGATACAATAACATTGTTGTAGTTAGAAATGTAGAATATCGATATTTAATACCAAACAAATGTTATTATTGTTGATGTTTAATGTATTATTAAAAAATATAATAAGTCGATCCATATATGTTTAATATCTATTTATGTTCGACATATAGATGGAATGTTATAATGATGATAAATCACGTATAAAAATTCCTGCTAACATAAATATGCAGTACGTGAAATTTGGCATAATATTTTTTTCGCGTTTTTTCTTTTTGTATTAGCTTACAACATATTTGTGTTGTGAGTGGCGAGAGATAACATTACTTTAAGAAAGTTCCCCTCTTTATCACTGTAAATTTCAGGTATCATCCTTCCAGACTCTCTTAAGCGAATTATCCCGACCCTGAAGATCCAATAATACTTTTCCTTTTCTCACCGAGCGGGCTACAAATACTGAAATAATCGGGTCAAGAATTTCTCACGACTTTAATTATTTAATTTTCCAACTTCTCAATCATGTTGTATAAACGCGATACATAAACGTGTTTTGATTTGCATTAAATTTTTGTTAAAGCTATAGTAATAATATTAAAATTTTAGATTTTTAATTAAATTATTAATAATACATTTTGTATTTATTGTATAAATTTAGCTAATTTACGTTCGTTGTTATTTATAATAATTATATCTGAGAAATTATTATCACAATTTCAATTTAAATTCTAAATGCTAAGTTTAAATGTCACTTAAAAATAGAAGTTTATATTTTTTTATCGAATTTAAAAGTAAATCTAAGGCAATTGTATTCTCTTAGAAAAGATTTCTAATAACAAGACTAAAAATATTCTTGACGTACTTAATCTTATTGCAGCTTTATGCAGTATAAAAATAAAGCAATATGAGATGAGATCCATAATTCTTACTCTTCTCCATCGAATTAAATAAAACTGATTTATTGCCTTCAGACAAGAGTAATATATATAAATTACAACTTATATATTCTTACATTTAGAATAAAAATTTGCTCGATGTTATAACGCAGTTTGAGACTATCGATAGGGAACCGTACGGACAAGTGCTCTCTGATAAGAAAGATTTACATGCGATACACTATAATTATTGTATTCGCAGAAAATCCAGCAGCCTTTGCCTATGCATAAAGCCTTATAAGTCTTTATGGACCTTTACGCTGTGCGATGATATTTTTGATATCTTCAAAGCGAGCTCCCTTATGAGCCTTCGTAATATTTTATTAGAGAAAAATTCTTCAAATTATCCTCATTTCAATCTATTGTTAAATCAAGAAAAAATTATGAGATTTGCCACAAATTTCCATTATTTAATTTAAATCTGTCTGAGAAAGTTAATGGGTTAATTGTCCTATGTACCGATTTTATAATACATAGAAGAGTAATAGCATCGAAGGATGTTAACACGTATACAGCAGATGTGTGATATAATATGCAACAATATTTTTTTATATCTTACAATTTCTCTTTAGATGCACAAAAATGAGATATATCGTAAAAAAGATTACGATTTATATTTCGATAATTGGTTGCGTTTATATGCGACGTTCTAATAACATATTACCTTTGACTGCTGAATGCAGCATCCGATATGTGATCCGGACTCGTATCGATTTTTCTGAAATACAGAGGAAACGAGCGGTGTTACTTATCGGAAGACTGCATTTATTTTTATCGCTGGCAAATATATGTGAGAGCTATATAAAAGTATGAAATTTTTTGACGTTACCACGGAAGGAGCATCTAAATATTTAATAAACGAGATATGATTTATTTATTATTGCAAAATTATTAGCGTTCGGGATTATGCAGAGGCAATCTCAATTGTTGACATTTCACTTGCCAACAGTAGTCTCGTATGGCTTGTTTATTCCTCCCACGTTTCTACGTTGGAAACTGGAAAAGTGCGGCACGTGTCACGGCAATCTACCACTGTGTCACGTTTTTACAACGGGATATTTATTTGTTTTTAGATTCGTATTTGCCATTAGAGTACAGGCAGAAAATGATTATTTTTAAATACTTGAAATTCATCGAAGGAACAATTTATGTAATGCTTCAAGTTATGTAGGAAAAACATATTCTTTTCAGAATTGAAAAGAGCTTCCTCTGGTTTCCAAGTTTTTTTTCTGCGGGGTTTCAATTTGGCACTTAAATAATTTCTTATATATTTTTTTATTTCTTAGCTATAACTTCTTATATTGCCTGAAAAGATCTAAGTTTTACGTAGACTCCTTTCGATTAAGGAGCTGACTTCTTAATTACATTTTCGCAAAAAGTTTGTATAAAATCGTTAAAAATCATTACGAAATTGCTCCGACGAGGTGACACGTGATTTTAATTAATAAGTTAAAACGTGCGGTTTACACTGTAAGCGAGTTATACGGCTTCGTAATTTGTCGCCGTTTTAACTGCAGGTTGCCATGACAGTTTTGCGTTGTGTATGATAGCCGATTTTGTGCCGCTTTGCGGGAAAACGAAATAAAAATATGCACCGGGTATGTGCGCCGGGCGTAGAGGATTTTGTACTCGACGGAGCTTTTATATTTGCAGTTTAATCTCTTCGTGACACACCGGTGGAAAATATTTTCCAGGCACTGTCAGAAAAAGTCCGATCAGTCAGCTACTAGAAATTATTTCAACATCAGTTTCCTTAACATTTCGCAATTGATTCCGGTTAATTAAAATTTGAAAACTATACATGAAATGTTTGTGGCATTAAAAGTAAAGATATGAAGCAAATTTATTACTCTTATATAATTTCAGAAAACATTTAATCATAATTAACTAGATTTTGCATTAATATTAATTTGTTTGACGTCTAATCGTTGAGATACTTGAAATAAGAAATTAGAAGCAAAAAAGAAATTTGTGATAGATTAGAATGTTTTACTAAAATATTCGTTCGTTAATGGCAGAGCTCCTTCATTTCGCCAAAAAGCTTATAAGTAATTACGAAGGATACGGGTATCATCTGTTGATAATCTCAGACGTTCTTAGACGACTTCGATCGCGTCGCAATTAAGTAGATCGTAGGGCGTGACGCTGATACTACTTCTACGTGATTGTAATTTATCGCAGCGGTAATTGCATTACAGGGAGTTGTATACGATGCACTATACACATTATCCGACCTTGAGAGTGATAGATTACCTGTCAGCTGTATTGGTAACGTTCTTCGTTGCACCCCTGCTCGTACTGATTTGCGCGATGTACTATCCCTTACTATCTTTAACAGCCAAGTGCTAAAATTGGTGCCATAATTGGACGCTATAAGAATCTCATTTTTTAAAATGAAATTAAATTACGTTCTTCTTTCACACTTTATCAGCGAATGCAACGTTAAGAGACTTAATTAATCACATCTCTTATCTATAAATAATTTGCAATATTGTTTTTTTTATTTTTATTATAAAGTTGATTAAAATATTGTTCGTATTTGATTATATATATTTCGGAAGGACAGCTAGGAGAAATCAAAAAAAGCTACCGAGAATGTGTATGCTAGAAATTACTTTTATAACATGCTTTTATTTAATAAATCTGGTTATCCAAGTCATATGTTTCTCTGTATACCTTTCCATTAACCCAATTAGAAATTATCCGCGTAAAAAAATGTCCGATATAATGTGAACCTCTTAACCCGTTAACTTATTCTCTCTGTAATTTCTTATGCTTTAAAATGTCGAAGCTAGAACATTTCATAAAATCGTCACTGATTTTAATATATCCCATCTTGCGTTCCTGTTATGCAAACGTTCGAATAGCACAATGGCGCATAAAACAGCAGTATGCAACGATAACACCGATTGAAATGCACATATCGCGAACAATAAACAGAAAAAGCTGTAACCTAGCGTTAAGATCGCATAAATCGTTGGTGTATATAAACATTTAAAATGGCATCCGTTGCAACTGGCACGGAAATGCATTTTTGATTATATTTTACGGTGGATGCTGCGGATTAATCGCGCAAAATTCTAGCGTCCGATCTTCGCTTCCAGCAAAATCATAAACGTAGAGATTTTAACGTTTGGTTTCTTAACACTAGAAAGTATGATACTACTTTGGTAATTTTTTATTCTTGTTTTCGGTTAGTGAAGAGTTATTTTGATATTATTGTATCATTAGAATTATGTATTATATTCAAATTTTCAAATTTTTTTATTGTATATGTATAATTAAAAAATTGAAAAAAAAATTTAAATAATTACTGAAATCAAATTCTAATGTTAAATGAAGCTAACAGAACCTGACATCCTATTTTCGTTATTAACTATCGCTATATAAAATGTTCGAAATATCGGTTGTTTGTCAGATTCGTAAGATTTATTATGAAAGAAAGAAACGATTCTTCAATATATTTGTTTGCACATTCGGAGTTTTACGTGAAAGTATTCCGAATTTTAATATTGATCATTTTCTGAAACTGGTATAGTTATAATAATGATTACAATATAAAATTCATTAAAATTCTTTCTACATATAGTTACAAAAAAGACATTTTATACATTGATGGTTACACATGTTACTACAATATCTATAATACACTTGGGTTTCTTTTTACGGTATTTTTTTATACGATTCACAGTTGCACAGTTTTTTTTCAACATGTTTTATTCACATTTACACGTTTTAAAATAAAACAGACATCATAATTGACACAAATGATGAGACAGAAGATATTTCGAGCGATGGAAGAGATTTTTTCTAATAGTAAGAAAACGAATTTGTTGTACTATAATAGAAAGCGAGGATGAATAAAATAATGATTAAAAAAAATTTTTTTTTCATTTTAATCAACACATTAACTTTTCTTTTATGTGTTTATTAAATAAAATATTGTCAGTGAATATATGTATTTCTGTATTTTAAATTGTTTTTTTATATAATTTGCTTTACTTTAATAGTTTTATACTTTGTTGCAAATTAATTTTTACACGATTTTTTTTGCACGGCACTTATCCACCGTAAAATATAAAAAGAGACCCAATGTATATTTAATCAGTCTGCTGACTCGCCAAAGCGTAGACTTGGCGCGAGTCGCGACCGCACCTCTTGATAATAATAAATATAACACAATAAGTATAAATATATATAAATATAAGTATACTTATAATAAGTATAAATGTGTTTTATATTTTAAGTGATACAGTCGATTATCTTGAAGAAAAGCATTTTCAGGAAAAATGTTTCAGACGAAAATGGTTTGAAACAAGCTAAATAATAGAAGATAAAACCATTATTTATTCTTTTTCGGATCATACAATTTTTGTGCCTGAAACATTTTTTCCGAAAATGTTTTTTTCACGACAATGCATCACTTAAAATATAACAAACCCTGTATTACTGTACGTACTACAATAAATATACATATTACTGTAAGCATTACTGTAATAAATATGTCTTTCATATCATGTCACACGTAGCCACAAGAACGTAATTACCGCTATCTATGCGAACAATATTCCCGCATCTTCTAGATAATCTAGATTAATACATCGCTTTGAGCGTTTAGCAAAATGTGCTGTGTGTATATACAGTATCTGCGCGCATCGCATGTGCGTAATCAAGTTACTACAGTTTCAGCTTTATCAATCATGGTTTTCGAATTGAATGCGACCGCGACAATCGCTCGCTTTTCTCCACACGTTTGAATTTCAGGAGATGCTTCGAGACGTTAACATTGGTCGTTTCGCACCGCGGCCCCCATTATCGAGCGTTGTTTTACGCGGACTGCGTGACTTGACGTAACGTTGCAGAATTCTCGCGGCCCAGCTGCAGGCAAACGGAAACGAATGTCGCGTCGTATGCTATTGCGCGGACTTGAAACCTAAAGCGGAGCGGATGGAATAAAATTTTTTCGTTGTCGATGAAAGCGCGTGTAATGTGCTTTCGATGCATGAAGTTCGCGCGAACGTGCCAAGAGAGGCCAAATATACAAATGACGCGATGTTTGACGAAGAAATGCAGTTTTATATGCGCGCGTCAAAATAAAACAGCTTTTTAATCGCGTCGAAGAATTTTTCAATTTGTATAATCTTTACATAACTAATAAAAATATTAATAAATTACCAATAAATTTTTACGACGTATGATATATTCGTAATGATACAGGTCCTAAAAGATATCTCAAAGCCTTTATTCACTTCTACACAGAATATATATTGAACATATATACAGTAGAGCCTTCCATATCCGAAGTTCCATTATCTTAATACTCTAATATCCGCCAAAAAGATATGGGATCCATAAATGTGTAAACAAATGTTAATTTTGTTTTCTTTATGTAAAAAATTTAAATTTTTCGAATATATGAAGTCCTTTTTGTTAAAAATTTAAGTTTCTGTTTGAATAAATAAAATTTAATGTAAAAATGTATTTATTCTATTATCCGAAAATTCCCTTATCCGAATAATTTTGTCTCCCTAGTATTTCGGATATGGGAGGCTCCACTGTAGTTAATATTAAAGGCAGATGACGCGTTTAAACCACATCAATACAGTTATTCAACTGCAATGTCAATGTTACTTGAATGCCTCGTCAAAACAGATTTCAGGAAATCATTGTTCATCGACGTACATACACGTGCAAACGCGAAATGGATAGTTTCAAGGGGTCAAGGTTCAATATTTTCGTGGCGATGGTACGATCTGTATCGCAGTTGGCATATCGGAAATGGGAAATAAATCCCATGAGCCGAAAGCTGCCGCGCTTTTCCCTGCGGGTCTGATCAAATGGCCGATATTCTTATCGCGTCCACGTGATATCTTGTTGATGCTCGGTTGGCCTCGGTGGATTACAGTTTATTCAAGCGACGGCGTGTAACGCGATGAGACCAGCTAAGCCACTATCGCGTAGCAGCCGTAGCACCAACTAGGTGCTTGGTTGTGGCCTAGCGGGGTCGTTGTGAATACGAGGTCCCAGACGGTCGTCTATTTTGTTATTATAATGAAACGGTCTCTTGTTATCGCGCCGAGAAAATAATTTTCTTCGACCGAGAAAATAATTTTCCTTTGTCGTGAATTTTCATCTCACGATTTTTTTATTAAACGTGCTAAATTTTGCAAATTGCTCGATAAGGCCAAAGCGAATAGAAAACGTTGCGCGCGGATAATACTTTTTTCATAACAATTATTGTATTTCCGGAACGAGATCATCAACTTTCATTCATGGTAATCATCGAAGAATCTCTATAATTCTGGGGTTTCTATTTTCTAGAATTCCAAGGAAAGCTATTAACATGAAATAATTAAAAATTAAAATTAACTAATATTTTATAATTAAGAGTTGCGACAATTCTGTAACAATTTTTTAAATTAAATTTTCTAAATCGTACATTAAAGGTTTTTTTCAGGTTTAATATTTTCTTACACTTCTAGAGTTCTGCCAAAAAGTATCATGACTCAAATCGATCTTCATTAAAAGGAAAAGAAAGAGAAAGTTGCTAATAAATTATCTTAGTGAAAAAATAAGTTCATAAAGTTCCTATCTCGTCATCATTCCTTATCTCTTACATATAATCAACGAAACTTCCTAGACCGTTTCAGAAACATTAAATTTCTTTGTGAAAAAATTCGAGAATTTTAGTTATTTAGAACTTGATCGATTGTATCAGCATTCTGGAAATTCTGGACTGATAACTTCACAGAGGCAGATGTCCATGCACTGTCACTCAGAATTCATTGTTTCGCGTTCGAATGACATGCAATCGTAACGCGAATCAATGAACGCACCATGTTGAACCGCGGGTTGCATGGGACAATCTTGCTAGTAAATGGATCGGGCAACGATGCACGTTACGATTCAATATCATCGAGTGGCTATTGATATCTTGATACACGTTACATACAAGCTCTATTGACATTATTTGCTTAGTTAGTATGATCATCTTGTGCTGTTTGCACTTTATGCGATTACAATCTCATATATTGCATTTTTCTTAATGACTTGAGTTCGGAGTAATAAAAAGTACGCATTCTGCTAGTAATAAATCCGATTCAAACCAGTAGAAACGCAATTGAAGATATTCAACAAATTCTTTTGTAGTACGTATTTTGTAGCGAATATAATGGATAACAAATGGAATACATATTTTGTTGTATTACCATTATATTAAAACACGTGAATAATATTGGTGCAGTATATTTATCTAATTGTAAATATCGTTAAGTTGAAATTTAAGCGATAGTAGCATGCAAATATAAGTTGTCTAATTTACTGATTTTAATTTGCATCTATCGCGTTACATTCGTCGCATTTAATTGCGAAATTGCCTTGAACTAATTACGGTGATGATATGAATGTGTTTGAGGCATTATGCTCGTATGTCATTTCGATTAAAAACTACATTATGTCATTTTCAATCGGATTTGATCCTATCAAGTTTAAATCTCTTCAATCCTATTAAAGTCTTTCTTTCCTTAACAGTAAGGTACTTTGTAAAAAAAAATTAGAAAGTAGCTATTCGTTAGTTTTTATTTTTTTTGATTTTATATAATTATTAAAATCTAGTTATATTACATTAGTAGCTTAGAAAAGTTCCAACTCAACGTAAGAATATTTAAAAGAAAACTGTCCAGTTATAAGATTAATGATAACACATTGAATTATCTTGTAAAATTCATTAACATTCCTGTTTTAGTCCTTCGTAAAAATTTCGCAATTAATTTCTTGATGAAATATAAATCATAATAATAAGAGTAGCAGGGTGTGAACTTTCAAAGCTACGATTAGCTTCTTTGAAAGTTAATGAAGTATTGATTATTAAAATATTGTCAGTAGATGAGAGCAATTTTAATAACGGTCCATAGAACACTTTAGGATCATAGAACTTCCAATTATCATAACGTCTCTTCTGTTCTTTAAAAAAATAGCAACACGATCTCTCCTATATTATATTATTCAGTTTAATGAAGTAGCTGCTTGAAAATTAATTAGCTTGATAAGAGTTTTTAGCATTGAGAGCCACAAGTTTCGATAACTTGTCAAACTCTTAAATATTGCATCACTTTTTGCATTTTATTAAAAAAAAATTCATTAAAAATTTTTAACGGTAAAACTTTGAGCACATTATGCGTGACTAATCAAATTTTATAACATTTATAATTTCTACTTTTAATTTTTTATTGTTAATTACTGACGCTGCTAATTTTATGTACGTGTACAAAAATTGACAAAACAAATTAATCTTTTATTAATGCAATTGCATTATGCACAAAGTTATGTATAATTTTATAACTACGTAAATTAATAATTGAATAAATATAATTATTTAAGCGTTACACTGTAAAAAAATTCAGTAAATTTACATATAACAGATGTAAAAATTACACGATTAGTCCCGTAAATATAAAAAAAATCATGTAATTTTATAGAAATTATGTAATTTCACAAAAAATGTGTAGATTTGCTTTTAATGAGTAAATATATCTTATTTTATACGGAAAATTACGTATATAATAGAATATTTAAATATGTAATTATCTAAAATTTTTTTAACATTACGTAATACAATAATATTCCATATATCGCTGTGAAATATAATGCGATTAACGTTCACTGTGCATGCGTGAAAACTGCCCACCTAGCATCACTATGTGCGTGCACAGTAAGTACACAGAAAAAAATGAGTATCAAATCAATAATTCATTGTTTCATATATAAGCAAGAATATAAAATCTTCTTGGAAGAATTTGATAATCTTAATCAGACATAATTTGCTTACGTGAAGAGAAAAATTTTACTCCATGTAAGCAAATTATATCTGTTTAAGATTATAAAATCTTCCAAGAAGATTTTATATTCTTGCTTATATATGAAACAATGAATTGTTGATTTGATATTAATTTTTTTTCTGTGTAGTCATTCTATTGTTTACAACATGTATGATAGAAAGGCAATATTTGAATGTATAATATATAATTCAATTGCTAAACGTATTGACCTTATCATTTCTATAACTTTCCATACATGTTATAAATTTACTTCTTGCAATCTGCTTAATTACAAATTACAAAATTAATCTTACCCTTGTATATTGCAAATTTACAAATGCGTGGAAATTTACAACTATTTAATAACTTTACACCTGTTATAATGTAGGTAATTTTGAGTGTAGCTGGCGAGAAGATTCGTGGTAAGATTTTATATAGCCCCGAGCTTCGAATTTATTATGTGCTATAATATCACAATTAATTTATCTAAGCATTAAGTATTATCGCAAATCTTTCATTGTTTAAAATTTCTCAAAGGCTGCACAAAAGTTTTGAATTTCAAATAATAAGCTGAAATCCGTTTTGAATGAATTTCTCACAGTGTACTATCTGATAGATTGAAACGTGAATCGATCTGATGTACTACGTGAGTTATTTGTATTTCTTTCGAGATCTTTCTCTCTCTCTCTCTGTTTTTATCTTTTTGTCTTTTTTTTATATTCGTAAAATTGCTTATTGCATAGCTGACGTTGTTTGTTTTTAATATATGTAGCAAAACAGTAATACTTGATATATGCTCGCGGAATACGTTATCATAGATATATGAAAGAAAACAGCGAATAAACTGACCGCGAAAGAATGTCTAGCAAAATTCATTGAGTAAAAGCGGTGACATTGCCGAAGCAATTTTCTTTTGTGAGCGCGATGGCGAGGCCGGCCTTTCTTCGTTGCGATGTCTAAGGGAAGTGCTCGTAGCTCAGAAGTACTTTCCCCGAGCTTCGAATTTATTATGTACCTTTCTATGGCGCAGTCGCTGTGACGTAATTAAGATCCATGAATTTCTCGATTATACACACTTGCTTTTCTTCGATACTTAGAATATGCTTTTGTACGAATAGAGATACTGTTTCTTTTATATGTTCTCTTATACAACGGATAATCCTAAAGAATATGGATAACGGCAAGAGCGATATTTTTATAAAATCTTGAAACTGGGAATCTGTTCAAGTTTTATGAAGGGTACACATACACACACATTCTTTTGATTTTTATAACATTACTTGGTATAAAATTTTGCTACTGCTTATTCAATGCTCAGTTTGAATGCTATTGAAAAATGCATTTCTTCATCTCGTTTACATTCGACGGAGAAGCATCCTGTTTAGTATTAACTTCGGTGATCTCGTAGAACACGAAATGCATAATTCCAGCCGGTTGCCTTTTTTCTGTGAGAAAATGGTTTTATCTCACCTGCTGCGTATGCTTTGCATACGTATAGGGTATAACAGAAATACTCTCATGCTTACGCGTCTATTCGTATATTCGTTACTCAACATGACAAAAAAAAAGATATATACATTAACACTTTATTGTCTGCGCAAAGCGGGACGAGACAAGCGCGCACATAGTTGCTTTCATCAGCTTTTTTTAGTTCATTAAAAGTCGTAACACTACGTCAACAACTTCGCTCCTGGTCTTCCGTGTAAAAATATTATAAAAAGATGTAATGCTACGCAATTCGTCAAGTCAGTTTCAAACTTTGTATTTTGTGAATTTATTAACTTATCAATAAATTAATAAATTTATTTATTATTAGAGATAATATTAGGATTGTATAAACAGATTTGGCAATTGATCGTTTGATTGTGGGTATGTATTTCCGTATCCATCATGCAAATTCATATATAATCATTAGAGGAAGATTATTCGTCGAACACATAATTTTAGAGTGGCGTTCATTATAGGAATTTATACAGTGTGTAAGATAGCGTATTATACGGTATATAATACGGTTTCATTAGTCGCTATTACAATAAAGTTCTTATTATTATTGTATATAAGTTCTTTTAATTATATGTTGTATAAGTTGCTAAGTTTCATTAAGTGCATTGCACATCTATAGATATATGTTGTAAACAAAAATAAAAATAAAAATACGCAATTATGTTTTAAACAAGTTTAATTCTAAACTGTTATTGTCATTGAATAATAATTATTTACAATGTTAATAATTTAATGATATTTATAATGTAGTGATTTATATATATAAAATATTTATAATCTAGACTTTTATAAACACAAGTAATCTAATTATTAATTTAACCTAAAAATAGTCACTGAAGTGTTTTTTTACTTTAATATCAGAAAAATTAAGCTCACGTTACAGCAAATTTTTTTTATTGATCTAAAATCCACATCTATCTTTCATTCGAGAATTTCGGGACCCAATTTGTCAGAAACAAGTTATGCTCATATATACTCATATATATCTCATATGTGTTGAATCTAGTTGGGGTGTAGAAAACACTTTACGTTATAAAATCAATTAAGTATGATAAGAGTTTATATTATAAATTCGAAATAATATCGAGCTTTTAAATAAATTTTGAGTTAAAAGGTATAAGCTATTAATGTCTTTATGTTTATACAATATGAAAAGTTTACTATATTTCTATAAATGTGTATTTTTATTTTTATTGAAAGATACTTCAAATAATTTTTACATTTACATAATATAATAAACAAATATAATAAAAAAGTTATTTTTAATAATTTTGCAAAAGCAAATAGAATATAAATAACTTTATATGATAGCGACTTAGCCTTATTTTTTTTTTGTTATAAAATACATATTACATATTTCGTTTTTTTTAATAACTATTCTTTATGCATTAACCTTTGCATACATAGTCCCAAGAGAAACCCTCAATATAAAAGCGTTTTCTTTTTCATTTTTTAAAAATACTATCATAAGTTGCTTAATGTGCTTCTCCCGTTTGTTCAGTTTTTTGGTTTCTCCTTGCTTTTCTCAGAAAATATTGACTAAATTTGTATACATAATGTCCTTAGATATTAATAAATTATAAAATACAATAATATATATAATACGTTAATAATAACAATAATATATATATAATACGTTAATAATGATTGGGGTGTAAAGATTATCTCAAGTGATTGCGTGTTTACGCAAAGAAGGGATGACTATTCCTGGGTTAAAAGGAAAAAAAGAATAAGCACACTATCAAATTCTATCTGCGGGCTGTCCATCAAATTTACGTACGATAGCATTACAGAGTTAGTGCCTGTGAATATACGAAGCGAATAATTTTTATTTATCTTGTGATATTATTCTGTCAAATGCGTTATTAATTTGTTAGGAAAATATTCGATGTTTGGCGGCGTTCATTTATGGCGCGATTAATAATTTTGTTTTGACATTGAGAATATATGTCGAAATCGTTTTTCTTTCGGCGTCTATTATCTTACTATTTTTATTGATAACGATCGTCGACTGGATGCATCAATCAATGTCACTCGTCAATTTGTTATTTACGCGACATTCTCCGGGGAGTAAAAAAAAATACAAGTCGTAACTTTTTACATGCAGGTTATTTTCTTAAGAAATTGCTTTGCTGCACAGTGTTTGATATACACCCGTATTGCTTTATCCAATTTTTACATTATTTCTTTTTCCATCAAATAAAATATAAATAATAATATGTTCTAAAATATAGTTATATGAAATAAAACTCTCTTTTATCATTATGTAATAATATAGTTTTATAAAGCGTATATTTTTCTGTTTTATACACAAATTTATTTTATTAATCGATACAACTAAATTCAATTGTGTTATCGTTTGTCCAATTTATATATATTTTAGCACGTCATGTGCTTGCAGTAATATAATATAAAAGTATATACGTGATAACAATACGCTGCATATAATAATATTGCATTTGTTGCTATTGATTTTGTTTAAAATTGTTTGCTCGATATTCACAACATGTTATTAAATAAATTTATTGTATGCATATATATATATGCATACAATATGCCTCGTATTTAGAAATTTATATATATAAATATAAATTTCTAAATACGAGGTGTATTATTTATAGAAAGTTATTTTTGTTGATAAATGATCAATAATTTACATTCGTTGATATATTTTCTAATAATGGATTATATGAAAACAACGGTTTAATTTTATTTATTACTTTTGTTTTGACATAAGTTCTTTTATACCGTTGTAAAATCATTTCTTTGTAAAATACAATTATTATGATAAAACAAGAATAAAGAAAATGTCGGAAAAGATTGCAATACAAACGATTGATGTATTCACGTTCTATTTACGAAGTGAGATTTTATATTACATACTTCTCTAGACATTACTCGAGATAGAATGTAATGTGTTTCATCGTGAATATATCCATGATGAATTGTATACTTTCCAACATTGTTTGAGCTTTAAATTTTGTGCGATTACTTCGCATTGTCCACTTATTTCATTTAACACATAATTTGTTGTATGAAAAAATATTACATTGGGAATTTATTTCATGCTACAAATCAAAAGCTTACACTTTTGATGAAAATGCATCACACTGGCAACACTGTTTTCACTTCTGATTGAGCTTTCCCAAAAAATAATAATATTTGATGAAACATAAAATCGCAATATCCAATATCTGAACAATTAGTTTCGTAACTGTATACGTAACACAATTATACGTTATATTTTAAAAACTTCTCGATAAGTCTCTAGATAGATACAAATACAAAAATACTCTCGTATAATTTACAAATAGAGTATGCAGTAATTGCAAATGGTGCGATATCGCATTTTTTTTCGTGTTGATGAGATTTTTCGTGAAAATAGAATGGTCTTATCCTTGACCGCATGCTACCTTTTTGCGACGCGTACAATTCTGTGCTACTCAACATTTTCTGTCGTCTGCAGCTTTTTCACTGTCGACTGTTGAAACATTCCAGATAATTGGTCTTATTATCATTAATTAAATGGAATTATACACTGATGAACAGAATGAATCTCATGAATTTCGAGAAAAATATGAATCCTCCGGAAATGAAGAATTCTTCTAGGAATGTTTTTTCTTTTCAAGCAAATATTTGTAATTAAGACGATATGATGTTGCAACGTAAATCGTGCTTCGTATTACATAATTAATTAATCACGTAATGAATTGAGATAATACTCTTAACTTACGATTTATTATTTTTCGTGGCACATTATTACCACGAACAGAGTAACGCAGTAACATTTCTCCGATTTAAGCAGAATATCGAAAATGGGCAACCAGAAGACGTGGGAAGAATCTTAAGGAGAGCTTTGATGTCGATCTAAATCGGGAGATAAAAAATGGATCGAGTTGTTTTAGTGTTGCACGCAGGGGCGTATCAAACTCAATGTAGTTGTGTCAATATAAGTGTTCCGGGCATTATTCTAATACACATGCATCGCGCGTGTACGTTACGCCACGCCACGGCGTAAATATCGACGTGGAATCGGGTGGTATAAATACGTGAAAGAGGTAGAGAAAGACGGGGAGAAAGTACACGGATAAAAGAACATCTCAAGGGGAATTCCGTTATTCATATTTCACAAGCGCGAAGAGGAACTCGCATCGCTCTTAGGGATGTTTTTACTTCCTCGAGCAGTGTTGATCTTGCTTCTCGAGTTTCCAGCAACCAGAATTTGATATTTTTCTTGGACTGCTAATTATACATACCGTAGAGAGTAATTACAAACACACGTACATATCACAGTTTTTTTTGAATTACATTACGGTCGCATATAACTTTAGTAATGAAGAAAAATGGGATACGCATAAGTCGTGTGTTTCGTAATATTTTACAACTTTGCGTAATATAAAAATACCTGAATACGTGTACTCTATAATAAGAGTGCACATAAAGAGAGAAGCTAGAACTCGTGTCAATAGCACGTTATATGATGCTGCGCAAATTTTCTTGTAAACGTCATGTTTATTAAATTCTTTTCGTACCAGAAATGTGACTCTGTAGTAGAATAAAATAAAATGTAGAAAAGAATAAGCGTATATAACGAAAGTAAGGATATAATAGATATAAATAGTAAATAATGTATAATGTAGAGTTATAGACATTCTGGGTTGCCTGCAATTGTATCTTTCTACGTTCACATACTCGAGTGTATGTCTTGTGAAAACCGTGCCTTCCATTCGATTGCTCTCTCCATCGTTAGATCTCTTGACGGTAACACTCGAGGTTTCACATGTACTACTTGTATCATGTGGTTTCTCGTTTCAACCGTTCTCAGATACATGCACGCTCAAATTGTTGCAAGTATCCTGGAATATACCGAATATTACGCTCCCACAATGAAATAAAAGTTTGTTATGTATAAACTTATCTAAAGATTACATGATAATATTAAAGATCAATTATTGGTCTGACTCAAAAGTATTATTGAATATTTTATCTTGTTAATTGTGACTATCTATAAGAAATTTTTTGTACAAATTTAGAAGTAAGGAATGGAGAAGAAGACACAGTAACTTTAATGGTTTTAATCTAATTGTTATTAAAATTTTGATAATTTAAAATAATATTTAACCAAATTTTTTTACATTAAAATAGTATTACAAACTAGTTCAGTTCTTCTATCATCTTGCAACTTATAAAATAGAAGAAAATCTAAAAAAAATTCTTGTATAAAAGAGTAAAAAAAATTTTATGTGGGTGAATTTTCATCCGGCGTAATATTAACGTTAAAAAAATATGAGTAGCACTCTAGGATTAAATATATTTGGAGATATTCGACCGTTAATGTAATACATACAAATTGAAATAAGAACGCCTTCTACGGTCAAGCTGGATCTTAGTGCTTTTTATAAATTTTACTTGTGTGATTTTTATATACCTTTTTTCAAATTCAACCGACTACGCGCCAAATTACTTTTCCGGTCATAACACAGCTATAAGTTGAACATGAACAGGTAATATCACATTTATTAAATTAGAAATAATTTAATAATTAGTGATGCTAACTTGCATCTTGATGTTAGACCCCTTATCCCCCCTGAAAAAAATGTAAAGAATTTATACTCTATTAAAAATTAAATATATTTATTTATACATTGTTAAAAAACATGCTGTGTGTATTATTTTTGTTTTCTTTTATTCTATTAAATAGTTACAAATAGAATGCGTTTTTGGTAGCTGTAATGAGTTTCTTGTTTCAGCTCCTGTGTTTTTCTCTCTATTAATGATACAACTGTACTCGTCGGTGTCAGGGTTGAATTACGCGTACTGTATAAATCTGCATACATTTTGACGTTTGTTACCACTGCTTTATTGCACGCGGCGTTTAGCTTATAACGCGTGTAAGTCCAATGAAACTGGTGGGGCTTCGTTAAATATGTATTGAAATTAACGACGCGGTAATAAACAAATAATGCATTACTAGCAGTAATGATGTTGAGAACATTACTCAACTTGCACACATTTTGCCAATAATTATTTCGCGCTGGCATTAGCGATTGAATATGGAATCACCTTTGTGTATCTTTTAATATTCAATAATCTATAATTAATATTTATAAATGTATAAATATTAAACGAATGAGAATATTTCACAAAATTTTTAATAGAGTATAAATTATAGGCTTATTTTCGAATATAAAACTACAATGAAAAACTGCTGTTTGTAAATTATTGAACTCAATACAATTATTGTTATTATTATTATTATTATTATTATATAGTAGAAAAACTCATTTTTTATTTTCTTTCGCGCTGTTATTGCTGTTCTTTCAGTAATTACATCCTATCGATGTTTTTCTTAACGTCTACACGATACCGTGATGAAAACTTCGAGATTATAGTTAATAAATTCGTAATCCACGGTGGATTATAAATTTATTAATATACCACAAGACGTGGTAAATCCCATCTGACGTTATGGTATCGACGTCATCGTGTTCATTGCATACCAAGTTGAATTCCCTTTTATTGATTGCATGAGCGATATCTATCTCTCCAAATCTAGAATTTTTGCAAGTCCGTAAATCGTTTTCGACGCATCCAATTTGGATGCATATTTCATTAGTTCCCGTATTTATTACGGCGATATCGTGAGGTGTGCAGTTATCACTCTTTCGATATAATGTGGATGGCCAGAAACGCGCGAAATCGCTTGCTGTTTCAGTACCACGTTTGAATTTCAATTTATACTCGGCCGTCGCGAAGTTTCATAGTCGCGCATAAATTAATTAGCTTGTTATAATTAACTAACAGTTTATTCTGTATTTCGGTGAAAACGCATTAATAAACTCGCTGAAGGTTGCAAGTTGAACATTAATTTAACCCGTTGGAAAAGTAATTCTATTGAAGACGCTTCTATAGATGATTTTATTGATAGTGAATTCTGTTTGCGCATAACGGATTTTAATTAATTTGCGTAATAATTCTTTTATTTATCATTTTTCACTGAAATTGTTTAATTGCAATAACATGTTTTATCTTTTCCCCACTTCAGTCAGTGTAAAAATATTTGTAATTTTTCGTACTCTTTTATGAAAAATGTGTGTTTTAATTTGATTATTTTGGCCTGTATTAAATTACTATTTTTAAATAAACGAAAAGAAATACATAGAACACGATATATCATATTATCAATACAACATTAGCTCCAAAGATAAATATGGTTTTTATGAATATTATAACGATTTTATAATAATATTGAACAATCTCTAAATTATGTACTCGCTATAAATTAATAATTGTTAGATATACTAGAATATTTATCCCCATTTCCATTTAGCATGAGATCGAGTTGCAGAGAGTTAAATAATGATTATCTTTTGAATTAAGACTGAGCATGAATACATTCGCATACAGGATATGTGAATGTGTTAATCTAGATGCTCGTATTCAACGTTTGCTGCCATTAAGTATATTCAACTTTCATCAGACTGAATGAATACATTGTTTTACATTTCTCATTTTTTCGTCCTTTTTTCCTTCACACTTTTAATATCGCAAGCGCACTTTTAATATTGATAATTTCTATACGTTTTATAAAGAAGCGCATATTGTTGACAGAACTACGAGTATTGTATAAAGTTCTTGAAGAGGGAATATTAAAAACCAGAAGAGAAATCAACAACTTATTGATTTCTTGGTTGCTTATAAATATTGAATGAACAGGATTTTGTTAATGCACCTGCATATAAAAGTGCGTTGTTGCCACGCGAAATAGCCACATTTGCTTATTTCAGTCATCTCAAAGCACGTAGTATTCTATCTCATAGTTCGCAAATTTCGCTAAGACTATTGAACGATGAGAATTAATTAATCCGATAACATGTTAAGTACGTGAATGCATTAAGGATTTTCAGGCTCTGTGGACCTTACACTATAATACTATCTCTGAACCGCTCGAATTTCCCAAGATAACTATTAGACGTAAGATCGTATGCAATTGCTCGTAGAATCTTGCAATGAAGCTTAATAATCCTTACAATGCTTGATATTATTACTTCACATGGTAAATATTTTATTTTAATTCGAAGAAGTCTTCTACTTACAGTTTTAAGTGTCTTTAGTCTTTTAGCAATAATAAATAGTATTTGATTCTTTCTACATTTTCGATGTTAGTTTAGCTTTTTAGCTACAATTAGATATTTAAGATTTTAGATGTTTAATTAAATAAATTAAAAACATCTAAATAATGGTTAATAAAACATTACTTTAGATGTTTAATAACATTTTATAATTCAATTTTATACATATGATATATAATCAACGTTGATTATCTTTTCGTGTAATTATAATCATATTTATGATTGCGATATTTATTTATACAATAAATATTTAACAAAATTAATTAATATGAAATTAATTATTATCTAATGTAATTAGAATGATTGATGTCTTTACGTTTAATTTAATATGAGTTACGTATTATAGACTTAACATGCCCTGAATTTACGCGTAACTTGATCCTATCTAATTAGATATATTGACATACCGCCGAGTTGTGTCAGTCCCATATTTGTACGATCGTATAACACGCCGTATCTTGAGAAGATTGACTGCTGTAATTTCCCAAAGTTTCGTCGGTGGAAAAATATCGCTGCGGAAAAAGTTCGCGATGGCGCACGTCTTTTCTTAAAAGCTTTCTTTATTTTTGTAATTTGTCGTGGCTCGTTCTAATCAATTTGGTGTTTCGCATTTTCACAAACTTATATAGTGCTATGTTACATCATTAAATAGATTACTGTCGTTCGGTTACTATGATTATGAAATCCTAGAGACTTTTGTCATTTTAATGTTTGGGAAATAAAAAAAAATTCCAAACGCGTTTGCTTTCGTTGACGATATCGTCTGGTGATCAATAATTTAAAATTCTTAAGAAGTTCCGAGACTTTTCGGTATGACCTGTCGTTATCGATTTACTGAAGAATTGCGTGCTCACCTGTCAGCTCGCGTGTCAGTCTGCTGCACCTGCGGTTGCATCTGTATTTGTAATTCTTGCGCTCGATCCGATTTCGCTTCCATCCGATGTTCATCCTCATCTTCTTTCTCGTTTGCTGTCCTCTCGTTTTTCACATCGCAATTCTCTACCACAATATTCCTACGTTCCACCTGTGCAAGAAAATCCGAGGGAACATTGGTAGAATTACATCCCATTTAATTTCCTGACACGAGTACAGAATGTTAAGAAAATTAACTGAATTCGTGCTGATTTCTAATTTTAGATTTCTAATTTTAGACTTCTATTAAGATAATCACGATATAATAAGTTTTATTCGAATACTTGTGCTACATATATACAGTCACGAAACTATTTAATTGTCTGCACAGAGGATTGGGAGTTTACTTTATGTTACAAATTCACCAAATAATTATAATTTCTTAAGGAAAATTGGATTGAAAGTGAAAATACCTTGCCAGTGATACATTTTCATCAAAAGTAAACATATGTTTAAATTGAACAATTCACCGACCTATTATTAATAAAATTGTAAGATGTATTTAAATTACAATAAAGATTTTACTTTATCTCATTTTTATTTATTTCTACTTAAATCTAAATGTATGTGAAAGATAGTAAAAGTGTAGTGGAATAATATTAAATAAGATAATTTATGTATTAATCACAAAACTAATTCTGGACACATAAGATATTGGAAGTTTATTCTATGCTACAAATTAAAAGCATATTTTTAATGGAAATGTATCACTGGCAAGTATTTACTTTTAATCGAGTTTTCTCTAAAATAATTATATTTGATGAATTTATAGCATAAAATAAACTTTTATATGTCCGGACAATTACTTTCGTGATTATACTTTTTCTACTTTTCTACTTTTAAACAATAAAAATTTCTTGCGTAGTTACTCAATTTGTGTTTTTGAATAAATCTGCATTTTTTTTCTGAAAAGTTACAAAGCTGGTAACCACGCAAGAAATCTTCACCATTTTTTCATTATACTTTTTCCGATAATTTTTAAATATATGTATATAAATGAAAAGAATTTATATCATTAACAGAAGGGAAAGCATAAATGCGAAATAGCTATTAGACATCTTTTTAATATTAAACTTTTGATTTATGAGCTACATTCAATTACTAAATTATTGAAATTTTAAATTCGACTTTCACGTATATTTCTCATCTTGGTATCTCTCAGATTTCTATTTTATCTCATTTTTTTTGCTTTTTCCTTTAATGAATCCAACGATATTGTCATTGACAATAACACCGCCGTATTTCGAAGTAAGGACAATCGTGATTTGCAATTTCCTCATTATTTCGTTCGCACTCATTCGCTAGCAGAATTAATTACAATTATTACCGTGTTGGGATACAACTCCTTTTGTTGCTCCTCAAAGTCGGACTGAATCACGGTGGCTTCCGGTGTGACATTGCTGCCGTTTTCCGCCATCGCTTCGTCCTTTCTCGTTTTAGTGCGGCCACAGCAGAGGCCCAGCAGGCAATACACGATCACGCACACAACTCTCTTGATTTCGTTCACATGCACCACCCACACGCGTTACGACTTTGACCGAAATCTTATTGTTTGTGTTTCGCTCAGATGGCGTGATATCGCATTTTTATCAGAATTACCTTTCGCTGCTTTCACGGAGCATAGTTTCGCACTGATTCATTTCGTTCGTTTTGAATTTCCTTCATAGAATTCGTTAGACCTGGCAGAATACCTGGCGATCTTCACGTGGCAGGAAATAGGAATATCCTGGACACACTCGATGAAAGTGTAGTCGATGAAAGGGCACGTGTCAAGGTCCTCGTTAGAATTGAGCGATATACACGCGTTCTATTAGAGTTCCGTTATTCTGTAAATTTTGTTAAAGAGAAAATATTGGATTGGATTGATAAATAGAAGATATTCTTTCTAAGAATCTATGCTGTTTTTTCTCGTTTATTTAGGTGTTGTGAGAATTCATGAATTATTTTAAGCAAATATTTCGAAACAGTAAAAAAGGAAAAAAACTAAAATCTCTTGAAATGTATTTTCGTTAATCAATTTGTTTGCCAACAAATCTAATTAATTTGATGTAAACATAGCAACTTTTTTTTTATTTTTACAAAAATTCATTATTTTGAACGAAAACTATTGTATGTGACTGAAATAATATATGTGATACATTTTTGCTCAATGAATTACATTTATTATACAGGATCATAGAGAGGGAAGAAATTAATAAGAAGCGTGTCAAAGTTTTATCTAACAAGTTAGTTCTGTTTTATAAATTTCATAAGTTGACTACGATATTTTTTATATCATTTTTTTGCCACATTTTGTGTATATATGAGAAGCTATGCATAATTCTTCATTAATATAATATCTTTATTTTTTCCTTATATTCTTTCCGATAATTTTTAGATATATTTAAGTGAAAAGAATTTATATCATTTTTTTAACGATGAAAATGGTAAAATTCACGCTTATTTTCAAGATGAGTTAATTTTGATATTTTATAAAAGTTAAAAAATTAACGAGTAGCAGTACCGTACGCCGTAAAGAAATGTAATATGAACCAATAGTACTCGAAACTTGGTTTAAGAAAGTTGAGCGAAGAAATTTCTCGACTTTTAGTGATGGTTAATGGGAACTTCCTTTTCTTGATCGAACAGTGGATAATGAGACTCCGCAATTCTTTGTGCTCAATAATTCTCTTTGTATAGACATTATGGGCCGATGGAAAAAATCTAATTTTTAGCCATCCCCACTATGTGGTGTGCTTTTATACAAGATTGTTTTACTAATCGTAAAGTTTTTTCAAATCAAACGATTTTACGAGCATATGATCGTATTTAAATTGCTTGTTCGCAAAATAATTTATATTATTTTCTACAAACGGAATTAGATTATTTAATTATATTGTATCAAATTTTTCGTAACTAAATGTTTGAAAATATAATTTCTTTTTAACTTAACTTTCTCTCTCTCTCTCTCTCTCTCTCTATGTATAATAATTTTTTAAATTTTATATGCGTTTAATTTCTACTTAAGAAATTTTTAGACTTCATTTTTAACTTATTATACTTATTACACAAATAAAATTATACCCATTTTGATAATTAAAAAAAACTCTAATATAATAATGTATTATTGCCATAAAAATATTAAAACACATTTAATTAATTAGGGTAAGTAATGTGTTAAATCTGAAAGCATCCCCGAATGAATCATCCCGCTATTCGACGTATTGATTACTGATCATGCAGTATCTGACATCGACATTGAATTTCGTGTTCAGGCCGAGAAAATCCATTAGCATTTAGTAGTTGAAGATGTCTGCTGATAATAATGAAACCACGAACTTCATAGTGAAGTTTTTAACGAATTGAACTGCATGGTAGTTACTTAGATAAGAGTTCTAAATTTATCTGACTATCCCTCGAGAATTATCGCTGTAATCTGTATATTGATAGCAATTGAAGACACATGCTGTGGTTAATAGGATCGATAATAACGTAAGATAACGATAGCGATATATTAGGACTTCGAATAGCCATGAAAAATTCAAAAACGCAATGATTATGATATCGCATAATTTGATTGATACTAAACAATGATATTACGTAATATTAAAATGATAACCAGTTAACACGATATAGTAGAAATTTTGCATGCAATGTGCATGCAAATATATAAAGATACTAAAATATTTTTATTTATAGTGAAATAATAGTAGTCAAAGATAGAAAATAAAATAATATTTAGATAAAAGATATTTTAAATTTATATATGAAAGACGATTTAAAAACATAACCATTTGAAAAATATATAATATTAAATAAATAATTCGCACAAGATTGCATAAGAAAATTTGCGTTGAAAATCTGCTGAATTGTTTTGAAACTAAATGTAGCGTTCGTGGAAAATGTATTAGAAAACTGGTTCCAATATTCAACGTGAAATTATTCAGACTGTTTCAGAAGAGGAGAATTAATTTTAACCTGGTCTAATTTGCAAAAGTAAAGTATAGAAATTATACAACGTGTAAAATAAATAGTACAAATTGCAACAAGTCGTATAACTATGCATAATGAGAAGTCATTTTCATGTAATTCATTTCTGTCCATTTACTCTCTGCTCATTCATTTTGATGGACTCGATATTTCGATAGGAAAAATGCGCTGATAAAATTAAATATTTTTTATTTTTGTCTTACGGCTTTTTATGTACTTTTATCTACTAGTTTTATTTTATGTTCTTTTTTCTACTTTCATACAGTTTTTCAGCAAAAGCGGTCTCTCCCTTTTCATTCCATTGTGCGTTCTGTATAAATTTTCTTCTTTATATGATTTATATCGGTATCTCCAAGAAGTCGAGAGGAAAATTTTCACTGTCGGCCGAAATCTATGAAAATCATGTGGAATAATTTGGTCCCTAGTACGATGAATTTCAGAAGGGCGTGAAATTGTGCTTTTGTACGTTAGAAAGTTCTTCTGATCCGGATATATGTATTTCGCGCGCGCAGTATTTCGACCTATCTGAATAAAACTTCGATAATCAGATTTCAACATTGATCGTTTTGGGAATTTTTTTAAACTTATATTAGACTACGCATTGAAGATTGAGATTGCATTGAGATTGCGTATTGGAGATTGAATTTTGGATAATCAGAATAAAGCAAATAAAAAAGTAAAGATTAAGATTATAGATTGGAATTAGAGCTCATTGTCAGTCTATTTTTCCAATTATTAGTCGCAATATCAGCCAACTTGGCGGTTTTTTAGTCATATAATAATATATAATAATAAAGACTCGTGACTTTTGTGAGTACCTAAAAAGCAAAAAAGTTTATGTTTCGTTAATGAAATATAATTATTTACAAGGCAATATTATTGTTAAGATTTTTTCTGATGCATGTTCTACTCTTTCTTTTGAAAAAATAAGGATTTGCCAATACATGATTTTATGCGGTTTTCTTCAGTCATTAAGCAATTATTAAGAGTAAAAGGGCAGCATGGTTAAATTTCTTTTTGCTTATGTTTCTAACACGCATTATTTATTATTCTATGCGACAGTTCTTAAATTAAATTGATCACCATATAATATCAATTGCAATGCATGATATTAGTGTGATTAGACAATCTTCATTCTTTAATTAATAATCTCAATCTTTAATACGTAGTCTAATACGGCTTTATGTTTATAACGTTTAATTGTAAATTTGCAAAGAAATAAAAAGAAAGTATATGCAAAAAAATGTACTTTTTATGAGGATACCACTGTACGATCACGTTAGTCAGAGTTTATGAAAATTACGTTGCTTATCAGGGGATTACAGGTTACGCAGGTTAAACACAAAGTTTGCTTAATTAAAATTGCGCAATTTTGCGAACTCCGGTTTATGAGGATGAAATGTTATAGCTTTTGCAACAGCAAAAAGTTTTGTCTGATTTTATTTAGATATTCATGTACTGCCAAATATTGCGAAATATATCCCGATCAGAAAGAAGTTCTTCACGTAAAGAGGATTTTCTAAAGTCCAAAGACACTATTTCGGACCTGTTGAAACTCATTGTATTGTACTAGACGTCAAATTATTCCCCAAGAATTTCGCAGACTTCAGCAGTACGCGTAAATTTTCCTTCTAAACTTCTCGCAGATATTGATCGGGCTTCTCGAACTGTTTTTAGTATTATTTGTTCTTTGGAATGCATTTCGATATTAGAGAGAGAATGTTACGGAAAGAACGGTTTTGTTGAAGTATTTAAAAATTTAATTAGATAATTTGAAAATAATTTTGTGGACTATCGAAATAATTATGTAGGGCGTATGTCACGTTCAAACGTGACGAGCAAAGTTGCAAAAAGTTTTGACATTCTAGCAGTCAATTTGATTGTCCTAAAATTGTACACAATTATTTTGTGTGACTCAACAAAATTATTTTCAAATCTGAATTCAACTAAATTTTTAGACATTTCAATAACCGTTTTTTCCATGTAGGTATTTTATAAATGATATTAGAAAGAATAGAACTTTCATTCACAATAAATGATTCGACGTCATGTGTTACCGTGTTCTTAGAAATAGGGCAATATCTGAGGGAAACACGACAGAAGATGTACTCGATATACACGAAGAAGCTAGAATGATCTGGCGATATCGGAGCGGCAATCGATTGAAACAGTAATAACCCGTTCGTTCAAAATTGCATAAATAAAAGGGAGGCCGAAGGGTGTTCGCGGGAGAGCTTGTTAGGGCTCTTTGTTCAAGTTCTTTCTTACTCTTTAATTCCGCGTTATCCACAGGGAATTTACCGACTTTAATTACAGTTTATTCATCAGTGGCAGTTGTCGAGTTTTGACGCGTATGTGGATATCGTAGTCGCGTAGATTTCGCAAATAATGTTACGGCTGCGCCGGCGTTCGAAAGTTTCGAACTCGTTTAAACAACTTTTCCATTGTCGTCCAACACATCAGCGTGCGATGGGAGCGCGGAAATATTTTTACTAGATTATGGGCAGCTCGCGCGCGGAGACGGGGCTGCCACTCAATATGATTGGAGCTTTGCTCGGCGAACAGCAACTTCTGGAAACAATTGTGTGAATTGATTATATTCGATATTTGCGGCTGAGCTGATAATGATGAATCGAAAAAAGATGACGATATTATCTTCGTCGAGAGAATTGTGGGAAGAAGACGGTAATTTCTTTTGGGATAAAAGCGATATAGAGGCTTTTTTTGGAAAATAAGAAAGATTGTGCGAAGCGTCTCGTGCAATTTCTTTCAAATGTTAGGATTGTGCGATATTCCGGCTTAAGCTTTAGGATTGTGTTTTTAGAGCGACAAATAAAGTAAATGTCTCAACAACTGGAACGATGCAGAGCCAAGATTGTTAAATTTTTATAAGAATTCACGGTATGAAACGATATAATTATATAATTAATTGAAACATGAATATAAAATGTTATTATTATTAATATACAAAAATACGAAAAATTTTTAAATTATTTCGAAAATAGTAAAAACCTGTATCTAAATGAACCAATATATCCGGAAAATTTAAGACTCGTTTGTCTTTAATGATCTAAATTCTTGTCTTAAATAGTTGCTCTTAATTTTTTTTATTGTTTATAAATTAAATACAAAAGATATTATTTTGACAAATATATTATATTTCTTAAAAACGTCAAAATATATACTCTAACTTAGTGTAACAAATTTAGTTTTTTTAACATTAATTTTTATATTATTTAAAATAACCTACCCAATAAGTGTTTTTAAAAATTACAATTATTTAAAGATTACAATTTTAATATTATAAAAAAAATATGTTTAAGATAAAATAAATAATATAAAGTTTTCATAAGTATCCGAGTATAGAGATATGTTTGGTTACTGGGACATTTACTTTAATCGGCATGCAGTTCGCATGAGCTAGGAATAAACTTGTATAATTCACGCAAAATTATTATTAGACACTAAGATCCGTTTTGACCGAAAGTCTCTCTTTCACTTATGTTTTGGGAACATGTTTTGATGTAGGGATCAAATTTATTATATATCCTCTGAAAGGATGTTAATTAAGGTCTTTGGTTAATGAGAAATATCCTAGTGCATTCACGAAAAAGGTCTACTCTCGAAATCTCGGGAGAAAATTTTACTACTCATTCGTGTTTGCCGCGAAACTACATGCATTACATCATTCCGACTACGTAATTGGACTCTACTGCGAAATCCATCTTCATCGTATTGCCCTGGAAGTATTATGGAACGCCATTGACTTCGAAATAGCAGCAGTAAAAATAACGCAGAGTTTATTCGAGAACTGTGCTCCATGAACAGTCGCATACTGTACTTTTGGAAAAGACAAAACGCTCTCAATTCCGACATTGGAAAGCATTAGAATTTGATTACTTTGACTGATCGGAATTTATAAACAGAGACTATTTAGATCGATAATGTATTATTTACTTTATTTGAATAAACTTACTAAAATTATGAGATGTAAATTTCTAATGCTTGCTTTTTGTGCAAACTTTGTTTGTTGTAACTGCTCGATTTGATCGATTCGATATTTGTTGTGAATCGATTAGCATTTACAAATTCGCGAGACTATTTAGGTTACGAAAACTGTATCTTTAGAAAATTTGGTTTATTTGGCTAAACGGAGCTTACGAACACTATAAGATGTAAGTTTCTAAATTTGCTCTTTATGAGCGAACGTTGTTTGTTTCACATAATTGCTCGTTTCGATCGATTCGATATTAATTGTGTTATGAAATGTCGTCGTATAAGGATTAAGATAAACATCGTATGTGCTATGACGACATACAATGACCTAAATAATTCGACACGATACATGGTCTTGGAAAGTATTTTTTTTAAGTTTCCGAGAAGTTTACTAATGTCACGAGCGTATTATGAGATGGTTGCCGGGAACGATGATTTACGATCGCAATAACGTGAAAGAGAACGAGCTGAGGTTACGCCAAGTGCATTGTTAAATTCGCCACGTTGATCAAGCTCAAAAGATTAAGTTTATTCCTGTTCCGATTATAGATCGAATTTATGCGGAAATTATGTTTTTCCGTGCATGAGGTAACTTTTATCTTATCGTAAATATTCGGTAAGATTTCAATATTCTGTTACGTTTATTTGGACTGTCGGTTGTACATTATGCAAAGTGGTTTGTAAAATCATCGCGTGTAAAGAGCTGAAATTTGCTTAATATCTAGTGTATTAAGAATTTAATATTGTCTCGTTAATTTTTTAATTATAATTGTGTAAATTTTCATAATTTTTATATTTATTCCCACTTTTTACTGCGCAGTAAAAAATAAGGTATAACGTTATTTTATTTCAATTTGAACGTATTAAATATAAAAGAGAAAAATTCTTAGAAGTATACATTTGTAGTGTAAATACGTATGTATACTTCTAAAAAATTGTACGACTAGAGGATAATTACAGAAGCAGAAAACATTTTGATTTACGTTAAAATTAATTCTTGTTAACATTTTTTTTTTTACATATCCAAATGTTAATTTAACATAATAATATGATTGCATCATTTGAATATTTTGAGATATTAAATGGATATTCAACCTTTCTTAGTATTAAAATAATGGGTTGTCATCATCAAAATTCGTGCTATTACCATTATATTATCATCATAATTTATCGGATCACACAGTCATCAAATAATGTATTGGGTGTATGCAAAAATTTTAGTTTTTTTCTTCAAATTTTTATTTGTTTATCACATGATACAGTGACTATAAATTAATCTGGAAAATATTTTCCCTCATTTTCTATAACTTTCTGCCGTCTTTCAGGTAACTGTCAGATTCCTTCATGAAAGAAAAATATCGGTTGTAATGAATTCATCGAGCCATTTTCGTATTTCTGTCACATTTCGAAAGCATTGTCCTGCTAAGGAGTGCCGGAATAAATGATAATCCTAAGGTGCCAAGTCAGGAAAGTATGCCATGTGCGAAAAAACTTTTAAGCCCAAGTTAATGATAGTTTGTTGAGTGATCTGAACGACATGACGTGCGGTCTAGCGTTGTCATGCAGTAATATGACTTTTCGACTCTCTTGCCCAATGAATGGGCATCTTTTCTCCTCAATTTTGTCGACCAAATAATTCAATTGACAACTATAGCGTTCAGCATGAATCATTTCACCCGGCTGAAGGAGCTCGTAATAAATTACTTTTCGCATCCCACCAAATACGCAAACTGACCTTTTTACTGTGAATGACTGATGTAGGAAGCTGTCCGGAATCCATCCACGAATGTCTATATTTAACATTATCATACATAATCCACTTTTCATCGCCAGTAACAATTTTTCGCAAAAAATCTTTTTTGCGATGCCTGAAAAGCAATGAAACGCACGTGCTTAACCGGCAGATAATGTTGTTTCGCGACAATTCATAGGGCATCCATTTTCCGAGCTTTTGAATTTTTCCCGTTTGCAGTCGCCTTGAAACTGTTGCTCGGTCAACTCCGAGTTGTTCTGTTTGTATTTGGGATGAGTTTTCATTCAACAACGCTTCCAAATTGTCGGTCTCAAGCTTGCGTGGCGTTCCAGAGCGCGGACGATCATTCATCGTCAAAATTACCGTCTTTAAAGCGACGAAACCAATATTTGCACGTATTGAGGGACACAATATTTTTCCCAAGAACATAGCAAATGGATTCACATACTTTAGCAGTTTTATTTTTTCCTTGCTGGAATTCATATCGAATGCAATATCGAATACAAAGTTTTTTCATCGCTTGTATAAACTGTTATTTTTAATTATATATGCACCATCGAATCATAACGAATGACGTTTTAGAAAGTTCAATATCAATCTTACAAAAACACAAAATGGCGAAAAAATATTTCAATTTAAAATAATTACATTAGAGGGTTGAAAAAAAGGATTAAAACTTTTGTATACACCCAATAATTTAAAAATTTAATGACTTACTGTAGCATTACAAAAAAGTAACGAACCGTTATTTTTCAAGTAACGCTAACGATAATTTTTAATTTTTAAAATCAACGAGTAACGAGTTACTTTTTCAAGGTAACGTTCTCAACGCTGCTTTGGAATGTGCGATACACGTTAAATTTAATGCAAATTTTTCCAACTGTGCCAGTCGTATAAAAATAGTGATTACTCATCAGCCTTTATTTATTTAATAGGATCAGTTTGGAAGATGTCAATAGCAAAGCGTTTATTATATTATTCGCTTTATTCAAGAATAGAATCATGTGATAAGATCGGGCGCAGTGCGTAACAGAAATTCGATCGATTTTCTCGTAATAACATAACAGCAAACACGGCATTTTCCGCATATAAACTACCGTAGCGAAGTAACTTCGTAGCATATAAACTCTTGTTCATATCATTATTTATACTGCGTGGACTTCTATAGACGGTGAGGTACATAATGGAAATAACAAAATGAAGATGGTAAAAAAGTAGAACGCAGTAATGGCTTTAATAGCAAAGTACTGCTGACATTAGCAATGTCATATTGCAATCAAGATGTTAAATATCTAATCCTAACATCGCGAAGGATATCCGATCCTATCGATCTCGGTTAATTGCCGCTCCATTTACCTGTCCTGACAAGCGCCGTTTAATCGCGAGCAAAAGATTTATTTTCCTTTTAGCGGCTTCGTTACGAATGGAAATACAAGAAGTGTCTACTGAAGTTTCCCCCCGTTGTTCAATGTAATCCTTTTCTTTCTTGAAATAACTTCGAGGAGGGAGCAAGATACGAAAGTTTTGCAGCAAAGGTTTGTTATTTCCCCGGTATGGCGCAACACAAAAGATATTTTCATGCTTGGCATTTGGTCGCTTCTACGTAGAAAGGAACAATAAATCGGACTTCGAAGATCAGACAAAGGGCACGAGACTATCGCTCATTCGTCGATACGTTGTACGAGTATGTCCCACATATACAGCATGTAATTCCGGTCGTGTAATCTGCTCGTTCGATCGTATCCTTTGCGTGGACTATCGGCTTTAAGATAATAGATCCTCCCGAATGGTGCCACGATTGTCTCATAATTTTTCCTGCGTCAACACTACGATCCATTTTTATATTTTGTTATAATTTACGTGGGTTATGTAGCTAAGCGACAAAATTTATTGAAGCTTTAAATCAAGTTAAACGAGAAAAATGTTTTAATGAATACGCGTATTGTGCATGATTAGCGCTATTAATTCAATACAATCCTACTACTATTAAATAAATATTTTTTAATTATAAGTGTGAAGTAGAGGTATGCAAATCAAGCATTTGTGGAGGTCGAATTGAATCGAATTGAACTTTGATAGCATGTTCAAAATCGAATTGAATCGAATCTGAAATTTACTCACGTCGAATCGAATCGAATCTCTTTGATTCAAATACGAATCGAATTTGAATCAAATTTTCTCTACAAACTAATTAAATACAGTATTGTCAGTGATGTTGTAGATTCTTTTTAATAGACAAGAAAATTAATCGCAAGAATTTTAAAAATAATTACAAAAAATAATGTGCTAAGTAAAAATTTTTAATAGATACTAGACAATAGGCGTATTATACCGATAAAAGAGCATTGAATGCATATATAAATTACAGTTATCATTGAAGTGATAATGCTTTAGTGAACTTGCTTAAAAATATAATGGAGCAATTTTAGAAATTTTGTTCCAAATTCTATAAAATTGTGATAAAAATCTATGAAACATTTACGAAAATACGATTGTCTATCGTGTACACAAACTTTTATTTATAAGATTTGGAAATGATAAAAGTTTTAGAAATCAACAAATGACCGAGTATGAGAACTGGTATGCAAGATCGATCGCGTGGGAGATACAAATGAAACAATCAAAATAGGCGATTGATTGGAAATCGAATCATTGATGAATCGAAACTCTCAAACTATTCGAATTCGAACCTTTCATATTCGAAAATCTATTGTGATTCGATTTGAATTCGAACTATTCGCATATTTTTAGTGTGAAAATTTGTAGAAATTTGTATTAGTAACAAATTGCCTTCAACCTGAGTTGAGAGAGATCGTTGTTTTACTTGGTCGAAACTCGCAAGCTTAAAATCTAATTAAGGAAATTTTATTTAAACTTTGTTAAAATATTTTAATACGAAATGCGTGATAGTTTTCCATAGTTTTACGAAACGTCTAAAAAAAATTACGATAAAGTTTCGTTCATTCCGAGTTTTTTTACGTTTCCCTGTATATTATGCATACCGCAAATGCACTCGAAATTTTGTAAATTCTTTAGGTGCATCCTAAACTTCGCGCGAGAGTGCATTTTCCAATCTTCTCCTGTATCTAAAAACAGTAAGCTCTTTATCGCAGAGTACTTTAAAGCTTTGTTGTTTACACCTGCCTGACCTAGTCAGATTACGATGTTCCGCAACGTAAACTATACATGGCGCAACAGCTAGCTGATCTGGGATTGATTTTATGATCTCTGCATTATCGCGTAATTATAGAAACTGTCGAGCGGTGAATTTATATCATCAAGCAGCGCCAAGAATCGGATATGCTTGAACGTCATTGATCGGAATGGTAGATATCGGAATAGTTATTAATGATGCAAAACACCGTATTTCCTACATTTATTGCATTCCCGAGAAAACACTTTCTACAAGATTTTTTTTAATTGCTCGCGGTAACATCGAGAGAAATTTAATTAAAACGTACGACAAACATACATTTGGATATGCGATAGCATTTCTCGTCATGGAACACGAAATTGAGGAAGTTTATAGAACGAGTTAGAAATTAAGCTGGAATTAGATAAACCCCACCTTGGGAATTTATCGAGAAACGAACGGCAAGTACACACAACGTGAAACCCGCTTTGACTGTGTATTCGATTCGGTAAATAACGTCATCAGATTGCACAAACGAGTACGCAAAGCGTGTACATCGTCCACCCAAGCATCAAAGTGCATTTGCTCCAACGACGATCATAAATTACGGAATCGTATGCATCCATTATTTCTGATCGGCTGGTTATCCCTTAGTGACTCCAATACTAAAGCAAAATGACATTTTCTTGAAATATCCCCTTTTTGAAATATCACGAATAGGTCAGACAAGTTTGACTGTTTTTAATTTAGCTGCACTAATTCTACTTTCATATTAATTGAATGATTCTTGAGAAAAGAAGAATCGATGCATTAAATTCGCAAGAGTCTAAGGCTCACGAATTCTTCGAAATTCATACAGGTTTAAGTATTGTAAATTATATCTTCACATAAGAAATTGGACAAGAAGAAAACGGGGGTGGTAAGATTTTTTTCTGACGCGTGTATAGAGTTTAACTTATTTGTTTCCTAATTATAATATTGATAGAAAGTTATCCTTAATTTTAATAAATCTGAGATCACTCGTTAAAATAAAATTCAAAGTTTAAAACGCAATTTCGAGGTGGAGAAAAAATTTCGATTGCACGATGTTTAATGCTGCGAACGTACGAGCTTTCACCTCAAATACCGTTACGTTGCTTTACCGTTCTACAATTACAGGCCGCCGCTTTCAGGTTTCACCGAGTTAAGCATTAAACGAATTTAAAGCCAATGTTAAACCATTTGATATTATATTCGTGCGAAGCGGGTTATTTATATAGATCGTGATTAAAAATTAATTACAACAATCGCCGACCGCGTGAAAAGCGTCGTTCGACTGTCAAACGCTTAATGGCCGTTTCCATTTGAACAAAACCTATTTTCGTGCTGCGGTATCGGACAAAAATGGCGAATTAATGAGAAAATATGCGCGGCGATATTAGCGAACGAATCAATTCTGATTATCCGTCGGCCCCGATAATAGCGCGCAGTAATTGTGCGCGCGAGTTGCTTTACTTACGAACAACTGCCTACGGATGTGAGCATCAACTGGTATCACCTGCTACGACCGTCTACTCAGCGGATCATCGTAGGGTACTAAAGGCGGACCATAAATGCTGAAACACACCATTTACGATCGTATCGATCTTCCCCAGGCAAGAGGAATCGGGTTACGCTTCTTCCATCTGTCCCTTTATCAAGCGGTACGGCGTCGTGGACCAAGCAAAATTGTTTTCGAAGCGTTCTTTAAGAATTCAAGTGCGTCACATGCCCATGCTTCTGGAATCTTATACTGACAGTTCGTTTTATTTCCCGGACTATCCTCTTCGATAATACCGTCGGGCTATCCAACGCGTTTCTGCGTTGTTTAAGTAAGAATATCGAATATATTTTGGCTCTAGAGCTCCGACGTTAAACGCGCGAAGCTAATCTGTATATTTATTTGGGACGAAGGGAAGATTAGCGATAAGGTTCTCTCCTCTCCCGTCTCTCTAGCGTTGAGTCAATGCGGCCTCTCTCTTTCACTCAGATTTATATACCCGTCCCCAATTCTCCCTGGTCTTTAAACTTTTCGCGGCGAATTTTCTTCGTCTCTCTCTCTCTCTTTTTTTTTTTT
>QKQZ01006621.1:0-11365 GCA_003595255.1 Solenopsis fugax | reverse complement strand
GAAGTGTGCAAAGTTTCATCAAAATCGAAGAGTGACACTTGGGTAGGTTTACTTGTCAGTGTTGAAAATTAAATAATAGCTATATATATGAGCAGTAAAAATATACGAAACTCTGAAATTTTATCATACCATTTTTGGAAATTAATAAAATATAAAGTTGAATTATACATATATATATATTCCTTTGATCCTGCGCAGGACAACGCTTTGTATAGCATTGAAATATAATACGAAAATTTATTTTTAACTCACCGACCCGATGCGCAACGAGCGGAGTTAATCAGCCATAAAGCTGCGGTGATTACTGTAACAAACAAATAAGATTTAAAAATTAAAACTGCGCTGAAAATAATCAATATTCCAAATTAATTCTTGTACACCCAGAGAAAAGTTTCTTTGAGTAAAAAAATATTTGTTTAACTCAAAGAAATTCGTGCACTGCTATATGGTTAAAGAAATGTTTCTTTGACTCGAAGAAATATTTTGATTATTCCTTTTATTAGAATTAAAGAAACTGGTTGTGCAACATAAATTTTATTTAAATAAAAAAAATATATTTTTAAAATCAGAAAAACTATATTTTTTACATTTCTGTCAATACTTTTTTTGAGTTAAATAATTATTTGTTTAAATTAAACAAATAATTTATTTACTTTTAAAAAAGCTAATAATGTTATTTCTTGAAATCAAATTTTTTTTCCACAAACGTATTTTCATTTCAACTTAAAAAAACCAAGTTAAAGAAACGATTTTATGAATTTAAACACAACTTTTCTCTGAGTGTGTATAAAATTTTATATAAATTTCCTTTCTCTAAGTATTTTTTTTAAATTTATTGCAATAAGATAGAATAAAAAGGNTTATTGCAATAAGATCGAATGAAAGGGAGAAAGATTATTAAATTTATATAAATAAAGAATTATATTTACCCCAAGGTTGCTCCGCTGGAGCCCGATGCCTTTCTCAGGCCTCCTCCTCCTCTCAGAGTCCTCCAAGTTGTTCAGTCAAGCTTCTTCCTCTCGTTGCACACGCGGAACACTCGCGAATAATATATTAATTTGCGCGCGTGAACTAATTATCTAAAAGTCTTTCGCGCGAACACACTGCGGCACTTCGGGTTTATAAAACCCATGATATGAGTTCCCATTCGGAGGGAGTCCCGTGGATTCAGCACCCCGAGTCGACGAGTAGGACGCACGCGTACCCGCCCCCGAACAAGGGTTAAGCCCCACGCGGAAGAAAACGAAATCAATGGCATTGAATCCGACGCCGCCTCTTGTCTCGTAAAAATTGCGTTTAAAATTGACTCAGTCATACGCAGCCAGCGGCCCAGGTGATTCACTAGGGTGCTATACCACGAGCGATGTCGACAAGGCTGGTAGACGTGACGAGAGAAGAAGGTACTCATTGCCGATGTCTAACATTCTAGACGAATCAGGAAATGAGAGCCAGCCTCTCGACACGAGCGGGACCGTCAAGACTGAGCATGACCAAAAGTCAGATTAAACGCGATTCACCCGCCTTAGGATGGTGGATGGCGGTGAGAGCAAGAGAAACGGGCGAATCCAAGTCGACCGATCCGAATTCTTATCGCTTAGGACCGAACCGATCGCCAGAGACAGAGCGTGTAACCCTCACAGCAACCAGACAGCCGCGCAACATGCACACGGGGGAAACATGCCATAACGCGGCCCGGCATTTCCTCGTGCACGGGCACTCGGAATGAGACGTCGCGGTGCGCCGTAGCCACCATGCGCAACGCCCCAATGAGGAAATGTCCACTGCCAAGCAGCGGGGGTGCGATTCCCGGTCCTCGAACTAGGAATCTGTCAAATGGGAATTATGAAAAAAGTCTATTTAGTCCAATAGTTAAACGGCACTCCCGAAGCAAACGCGCGACGCGACGAACCGGCTGCGGTTCGTTTATTTTATTATAAGTCGGCGACGATGGGTATTGTCCTCTTCTCGTCGTTTTCCACATCGAGGAATATCTGTAACATACGATATCCATTGGTTAGATAGGCTAAATATGTTATAAACCCTGCACTGAAAAAAAGAGTGGTAATAACTACCAAATGTATGAAATATTATCGATTAAATATTTGGTCATTGTAACAAAAAATAATTTTTCTTTGCTAAATATTTGGTAAACTTGTACCAGATTTGATAATACTTACGAAACATTAAAACAAATAAAATTATTTTTAATTATATTGACAAAATATTTAATTGATACTATTTCACTATACATTTGGTAGTTATAACCAGACTTTCTTTTCAATGTATATACGTTGTATACATTTGAACTTACCTCAAGGTTACCTCGCAGGCCTCATCCTCTTCCTTTCAGATCATCAGTAGGATTCGTTGCACTCACTCACTCGCGAAAATACGGTTACGATCACGCGAAGATACACTGAAAAAAAATCCGGTAACAACTATCAAATGTATAGTGAAATCGTATCAATTAAATATTTTATGATTATGTCCAAATATAATTTAATTTTTCTAAATGTTTAGTATTACCAAATGGTATAATTTTACTAAATATTTAGAAAAATAAAATTATTTTTGGTTACATTGGCCAAATATTTAATTAATACTATTTCGCTATACATTTGTAATTATTACCAGACTTGATTTTCAGTATACTTTACACGGCACTCCCGGAGACCGATCGCGCGAGATTGGGTACTCGGTTTCCCCTTCAAAAAATTGTTTCGGTCCATTGAAGAAAAGAGTTTGTAACAGCTACCAAATGTTGAGTGAAATAATACCAATTAAACATTTGATTAATATTACCAAAAATAATTTTACTTTTCTAAACATTTAGCAAGTATTATTCAATTTAGTAATGTTTATAAAAAATTTAGAAAAGTACAATTATTTTTTATTATATTAATCAAATATATAATTATTTAAATTTATTTCATCCAACATTTGGTAGCTATTACCAAACTCTTTCTTTCAGTGTCCTTTTCTTTGTCCTGCGCAGGATATTTAAGCATTAAAATAAGAAAATAAAAATTATTTCTTGACTCACCGACCCGATCGGAGATCCAACGAGCGGAGTTACTCAGCCACGAAACTGTGGTCATACTGTAACACACAAACATAAGATTTAAAAATTAAAACTGGGCTCAAAATAATTAATATTTCGAAAGTTAATTCTGACAGGCACATCGAACTTTTAAAATTTAACTTTCAATTAGATATTCAGTAATTTAATCCGAAAAATTCACAAAATTTAATTTCTATACAATTGTGTAAGATTCTTCTTTCTTTATAATATTTTTTAATTTATTGAGGTGCAATCACAATTATAGTGAATATAACTATTTTTTAAACATTCGCTTATTATTTACATAGTAATAACAATAGCTATAATTTATATGGTTAAAACAACTATAAATATATAGTTGACATAAAAAATGACTATAAATTATAATTAAATTGTGGTAATTGCAACTATTTTTTTCTTTCAGTGTAGTATATTTCGAAGTATATTTTCAATGAAATACATCACTTTTTTAAAGCACGGAAAGGCAATTTATTAACGTGACATTTCAGATTCTTTAAAATTGATGAGGATGTTTAATAATCGCGCAATTATTAAAACAAGCTCATCAATTTTAAAGAATCCGAAATGTCACGTTATTAAATTGCATTCCCGTGGAGCAGTATCCATTTATGCTGTAGTCAATTAGGCGAATCCATGTTTATTCCGGTGGTCAAATTAATTAAACAACGAGCCACTATAATAGCGCAGCTACGGTCGTAGAATTTACAACCAATTCGCGTGTCTACCATGCCTACGCCGCGCAAGATACGTCGTTGCGCTTTACGCGGTCGTAAAATCAACCATAATAACGTATCAATGTTTACGGGATGTCGCGCGTATATCGTTGATGATTAGTCAAACGCAATTCGCGGGGAGATTGTCCATCAGAAAAATTCGTCCCGTCGCACGGCGGCGCGGAGGTCCCTCTTATAAACGGAAGCCCCGCGGAATGCCGTAATTGAAAAACTTCTAATGGAAGAATGCCTCGCATAATTACCGCCATTACGGAAAACGATTTAGTTCCGTCCGTATCGCAGTCACGGTATTCGCACGATGTGTCTCGAGGCCGTCCGGAGTAATACGGCTCTTCTCACGAAGCGATTGTGCGAGCGCGCGATTGTATAAGGACATCGCTCGTATGAGCCGCGGACGATGGCGACGGCGGCTGAGCAAGGAAAAGGATAATTCGCGACATTCTCGCGCGCGGCTCTCGTACTTGAAATTCCGTGTGGCAGATCGTCAAGGGTAACGTATAATGCCATTAAAATCGATCTCCATCGCCGGGAACGAACGAGGCTATTCGCGACGTCGCGTGCGCCGTGGTGCACGCGAAGACATACAACTCTTCACATGCATAAACGGTGTTTTTCTCCTCGATTGAAGAAATATATTCCGAATAGCATTGAGAAAATTTAGTAGATAAATTTTTATGAGACCAGTACAAGAGGGAAACACAGAAAAAAGTGAGTATCAAATCAACAATTCATTGTTTCATATATAAGCAAGAATAAATAAAATCTTCTTGGAAGAATTTGATAATCTTAATCAGACATAATTTGCTTACGTGAAGAGAAAAATTTTCTCCATGTAAGCAAATTATGTCTGTTTAAGATTATAAATTCTTTTAAGAAGATTTTATATTCTTGCTTATATATGAAACAATCAATTGTTGATTTGATATTTATTTTTTTTCTGTGAAGAGAGAATAATTTTTTTTCAACGAGAATTTCATCAAATTCCATTTTTCAATTCCATTTTTCTTAATTTTTAATACATGTGCAATGCCTTTTGATAAATTTTATGATATTCTTAGATTATATATATTTTTAATAAGATTTAAATCAATGCTAATTAAAGAATATAGAGGCGATATTTGCCATGATATTAGCATATAATTTTAGAACGCCTTATATAGCCGCCGGATCGTAAGCAGCTAATCACCACGTTACCATTTATGGAACTATCGCGCGAAAAAATCGGACGATGTCCCGCAGTGTTCGCGGTCAAGCCGCGTCCCGGCAACGATATGCAGGCGCGATAAGTTACTACCGCATTATGCAAACTGCATCCGGCAGCCGAGTGCATCCGTGAATTTTCATCGCACCGCGTGGCGCAGACGCACCGCGGAAAAGCAACGGCAGAAATATACCGGCGACGGTGGGCACAACGGAGGAAATACCCGCCGGGCACAAGAAAAATAAATGCCGAAGTCGTCGACAAATAACCAGGGCCGTGTTTCCTCTCGTAAATTCACTGGGCGTGCGGCGAGAAGTATCTACCGTTACCCCTTTGCGAATTCGACGTTTTAAAACTGTTCGATGCATCGCCCGAGAATGTGCTCGAAATAAAGCTGGTAAAAATCAATCCCGAGTGTGATTGAACTCCATCGCCTTGCGAGATTTTAAACACAGAAGTTTTGCTGAAATACAGATCTAAAAATAATTATGTTGAACCATTGCATTTAAAAAAGTATATCAGATGGTTAACTTGGTTGCTAGTATATCAAGACTGTTTGCAGCAACATTATCATGTTTGGGCGTCCTACATAATTATTTTGATGGCTCAACATAAAATTATTTTCTGATCTGTATCTAGCTCAATTTTTAGATGCTGCAGTAAAATCATTCTTTCCATGAATAGATTTAATATATTTGGTAGATAGTTTTATTAATAATAGTTCTATTAGTACGTCGATGAATAATCCTATTTAAAGAAGTAGCTGATAAAGGACGTTAAATCCTTATTAAAATTTTGTATATAATTCTATTTTACTTCTTTATATAGAACTGTTCCGAATAAATTTTAAGCATAGATAGCTTATAGATTATGATACGTATGTTTTGTGAATCTAATACCAGAATGCTACGGTGGGCGAATTTTTACCTAGATGCTAATTCAAGTTTAGTAGTTTTTGTTGTTAAAATTTTGATAGTTTAAAATAACAAGATAATTTAATAAGATAATTTAATAAGATTTTTTACATTCGAATAGTGTTGGTTTAATTATTCAAACACCTGACAACCTAAACAGTAGGAAAAATCTAAAAATTCTTAATTATGTGGATAAATTTTCACTCGGAGTAATATTAACGTCAGAAAAATATGAGTAGCATTGCAGAATTAAGGATGTACAGAACATTTTTCAAAACTAGAAAATTATGAAAAAATTAGAGATTGTTTTATATTGCATTGGAAAGTAGTAAAAAAAAATTTGGCGGCGATTTTCTATCTGAATAAAAAATTATTTCAATAAAAAGTAGACATATGTTCTAGTGAAAATATAATTAATAATGAAATAATAAAATAAGAAATAATGAAAAAAATCTAAAGCTTTTCATTTAAGTACTTTAAATATTCAAAATTATTTATGTAAATTTTATTGCGACGCAGAGATCTGTAAAATAAATAAAATTTAACAATAAAATATGGAAAGTGACAAACAAAGTCAAGTCGAGCGAAATGAAGATCTTACAATAATACGTTAAAATTTAAAATCTTTAAAATAATTAGATTTCAATACATAAACATGTTTCGGACTTACTTGTCCATCTTCAGTATGTTACAGTTCGAATTATGTCAATTACATTATTTTGTAAATAAATAAAATTTATTTATTTATTTACAAAATAACTAAACAGACAATCACAATAAAACTTTGTATAAATCATCTTGAATGTTGTAAAAAAATTATGTTTTAATAACAAATAGAGTAAATAAATTATAAAAATATAATCTTATTCACGCAACTTTCATATGCATGTGTAGTTTATTTGAAGTATTAATATTAAACACATTTCTTAATTTGTTTTACTTTGCAGGGACTGTATGTCCTATACATCCTTAAGGTCCGAAATGTCCATCGGGCTAGTTTGAGGCAGGTCGCGGTGGGAGCACTTATCCGGCGTACGGCAAAAATAGCGGTACCACGTGTAAGTGAACCAGTCCATAATTACGGGCCCAGTTTCGTCCATGTAACAGCGCCTTGCGGCTGGTACTGGTAATCGATGTACGTACGAACCGCGCGTCCACTGCAAGTTTAATCTGTCAAATCTGGCGCCGTTCACCGCGATCTACCTTTCCGTAACTTCGAGAAATACAGGGTGTTCTGGAATTATCGGACTCTTTTCCTCAGCTATAAAAGTACTTTGGACGTAGCTTCTATCAGATTCTATCGACTTAAGTCGCGTTTAAATATCGCAAATGCCGTTAATATGTTTTTATCTGTATTCAGCAATCAAAAACACAATTGTAATTAAATTTTTCAAATCGTCTCGCCGCTCCACTTCTTGCACGTGATCAGTTGAACGCGTACGTTTGTGGAGGAGGCAACCTTCTCGGCGCGAAGCAACTTCGTAAGAATTTCCGTAATTCCTTAATTTATGTATGCATTCTCGATATGCGTGGCCGTATCGAGCAACAGCCGAGGGGTTAACAAGGATCATTCCGCTGGCATGTGGCGCGCGCACACGCGCGAACTTCTCCACGTTCCTTATAAGTAAAATCCGATTCGCGCCATTATCCTCGATCGTTTTCGCGCATCGGGCTTTTTCGCGCCGGCATGGCATCAGGATCGCTTTGCCTCGTATTTCGCGTCATATCGCGATCGCGCGAGACACTTACTACCGCGCGCCGAACGACCGACGTCACTTTTATCGAGCAATCAACGTCGGCGCGATCGTTCTTGCCTCGCGGCGCGGAGAGGAGAACGAATACGCGTCATAAAAATCCGTCGCTCGTTCGAAAGACGCTAAGACCGTGAATTGTCACGGCACGAGTGAGTAAATACTCGGAATGGGCCCCGCAGAATGTCGTAACGCGACGGCGACTGCGCCCGACCTTTATCGATGAAGTCGGTTATTGAAAATAAACGACATTTACGGCCGTATACGATTATCGAGTGGTGTCCTTAGCATAATGGAGCCTCGTCCCTCCCTTTCACGGAGAAAAAGCATTATTTTCGCAAAAATATCAACGCGCGAGGTATACTGAAAAAAAAGGTCTGGTTATAACTACCAAATGTATAGCGAAATAGTCAATATCAATTAAATATTTTGTCAATGTAACCAAAAATAATTTTATTTTACTAAATGTTTAGTAAATATTATCAAATCTGATATAAGTCACTAAATATTCAGAAAAGTAAAATTATTTTTGGTTACATTGACCAAATATTTAATTGATACTATTTCACTATACACTTGGTTATAATAACCAGTCTTTTTTTCTGCAATATCGAATAAACGAAAAATACAAATACTGTAAAAAAGAATTTGATAATAGCTACCAAATGTTAAATAAAATAATACCAAAAATAAAATTTTATTCTTTTCTAAATATTTAATAAGTATTACCAAACATAATAATATAAAATAAAAGATCTCACAAGGACTCACGAAAATTAATACTTAAATAAAAGTGCAAATGAGAGTCAACGCGGTTATTGGTGCGTATCTATACTTCTTCAATGTTTATTAAAACAATAAAAACATTAGTACGTTTCAACCCAAGTTCGGGTCATCCTCAGCAAAATTGAAAATATAACGCACACTGAAAAAAAAGTCTGGTTATAACTACCAAATGTATAGTGAAATAGTATCAATTAAATATTTTGTCAATATAACCAAAAATAATTTTATTTTACTAAATGTTTAGTAAGTATTATCAAATTATCTGGTATAAGTTACTAAACATTTAGTAAAATAAAATTATTTTTGGTTATATTGATAAAATATTTCATTGAGACTATTTCACTATACATTTGGTAGTTATAACCACTATTTTTTTCAGTGTATCCACGGCTGATCTGCGATCTGTGTGTGTGTAAAAATAAATGTCTTCAGACTTAAATACGAGCCTCCTCGGTGATTTAATCATTTTTCTCGAGCTCCCCTCCGCTTTCCCTTTTCCATTCCGCAATATTTTGATTCTTTACGTTTACGAGTACATTACGCTGACATAATCCGACTGGTATACTGACGCAAAGTACGACATTATGGAGTATGTATTTACATAAAATATACCGATGTCACAATAAATATCTTCCCGTTTTGACTTAACATTCTTATTAATTACGACCAAGTATTTTAAATCATCCAAACCATTACATATTTTTCACTGAATTATAAAGAAAATTTCTTTCAATCGCTTCGAGGACTCGAAGCTTTTGGTTGGTACGAGACACAAATTGAACATATTCTCTTAAACATTTTTCGATCTTCGATCAGATGTTTACGACGGAAATTGAAAATCTCATCGATGGCAGGCTTATCGAAATTGTGCCGGCTTTAATCCCCGCGGCTCGAAATAAGCCGCAATTTCGCGAGCGTCGAAAACTCTCGAGGAGGTCGGACGGTCGTTTCTTCTTGCGGGCAGTTTCGGCGCGAACGCATCCGCGAAGGGGGCCTCGCGCAAAAGAGAAGAAGAAGAAGAAAGAGAAAAACAGAAAGGTGAAGAGAGAAGGGAGACGAAAGAGAGAAAGCGGAAGAGAGAGGTGCGCGTGTATACCCACGTACCTCTCTTCGGTTGAAGTTTGAGTCACGTCGCTTTTTATCGCGCCGGAATGAATCATCGTGCACGCGAGCGGCCAAAGTACCCGGTAGCCGTGCCGAGACACCATCATATTATTTTTACGGCCCCGAAACGTCTGCCGGCATTATCATAATCTCCCCCGGGCGCGGCCGAGCTCGTTCCTCGGCTCCATCGGAGGTTCCTCCACCTCTTCGTTCTCCTTGCCATCCACGTTGTCGTCGTTGTCGTCGTCGTCGTCGTCGTCGTCGTCGTCGTCGTCGTCGTCTTCGTCGTTGTTGCCTGCTTTTCTCGCTACTACCATACCGTGTCGTTGCACTCTTTCTCCTCGTTCGGTCGTTCACTGTCGGTCTCACTTCTGCTCCCCTGTTCCCCGCGCTGCTATCGCCTCTCCTCCCTTCTCTTATCTTCACGAAGTGAACGCCCTTTGAATACGCGGCCGCTATTCGACAGTTTAGAAATCTCCCCGACAAGGTGGATGTCCCAGGTTTCGGTTCGATGTCTTGCGATGAATTCGCGAACGCGCTGAGACTCACAGCCTTAAATGTAGTCAAAGATCGCAAGAACACACTGATAGATTTGTAGTGTCGAATTATATACCCAATTTGAGTTATTTTTTATCACTCCAATAAGTCGCCATTGCTACTCAATATGTCTTTCATTTAATTAAAACAATAGAGTTAAACAATTTAACTCAAGAAATATTAAATTTAATTTTTCTTGACTCAAATTTAATTTATTATTTACTAAACTATGCATACGTTAATGTGGACGCTGCTCAAAATTTAAAATTGAGCAATTCAACCACAGAAGTAGGTAGATGAGAGATTGTTCTTTCAACTACATGTTTTGTATTAAAATAATAAATTTAGACACACACATGGAGATTAAAAATAACAAAACGTTATTTCACTCAAGGAAATTGGATTCGTGAATAGATATTTAACAGTGCAGATGAATAGATTATGAAAATAAAATTGCTTAAGCAATATCCCTATGCAAATAATTCCATAAATGTACATACATTAATGCGAAGAGCACTTTATGTAGTCCAATGGTCATACACTGTTAAATTTGTAGGGTCTGAATTATTTTTTTCGCCATTGCTTCTACTTAATATATCGTCAATTTAAAGTAAAACAATGAAATTAAACAAGTTAACTATAAAAATGTTAAATTTGACTCAAATTTAATTTATTATTTACTAGATGCATACGTTAATACGAACACTATTTACTTTGAAACTACAGAAATGAGTTGATTAGATGAGATTATTCTTTTAACTGCATATTTTTTTTGTATTAAAATAATGAATTTTGACACACATAAAAGTTATAAATAATAAAATGTTGTTTAACTCAAGAAATTTGTTTAAATTTGATTCTTTAACATTTAACAGTGTAATTTAAATTATCTCAAAATGGTGTCAAACTAAAATCCAACTGAAATATTATTCACATAATTGGCTGATTACATTCACGTAATCACTCGCAAAGTAGGCGAAAGTCTCGTTTCATTAATTCAACGTATTTGTAAAAGCATAAAATGCACAATTTTTATTTCTCTTTTTCCCTCTTCACGATTCGCTCAGGATGATCGTTAAGAGAGCGAAGGGTGCAGACGCAACATCTTCAGATATCGTGGCGAATTAAGAGCACCGTCGGCGTGTATTATATCGGAGCGCGGAAGAATCAGGACGAGGAGCGGGGCCGTGGTGCAGAGCAGCGCGCGATCGGGCGGCCATCGTGACGGGCGTAAATAATATTTTTACGAGCGGGCC
>QKQZ01006619.1:0-12031 GCA_003595255.1 Solenopsis fugax | reverse complement strand
ATGAGTATTCCTATGATTCGCCATTTTTAGTCCTTTCCCCCACTCCTTGCCCTTTCGCTGCCTTGCTATTCGTTGTTCTCACCTGTACGGCGAGGCAACGAGAGGCAAGAAGTGGGGAAAGGACGAAAAATGGCGGACCATAGTAATACCTACATCTTTAGTGCTCTAGTTAGACTTGTCCAAATTTCAATTTCGATTTTTTGTCTAAATTAATTAATATGCAAACGAAACAAAAAAACATGCAAACGCTAGCAAACGACTAACAAACGAATGGCATTCTCAAAACTGTTATATTTGTTAGTCCGACAGCTGGCGTAATCGTGGTATTTCATGTGCGACAGGCCTCAATCATTGGTCATAAGCAACATGGTGAATACACGATGGTAGATGGATATGGCTGCGTTCCGAAATTCACTGCCAACACTGAAAATTTATAGTTTATGTCACGTAAACTATAGATTTTTAACACTAACAGTGAATTGCGGAACACTGCCTATATTGCGCGACGCGGAAACGTCACACATGCTTATGCTTGCCCGTAGCCACCCGTAGCTGTCAAACACGCAGGAAAACTGAAGGATGGAGCTGTTCCGCACTGACACTCACTTTATCTTCGTGAAAGAGAGGCACAGCCTCTGGTGCGACAAGTACACCGGCGAGTTTGCCGCGAAATCAGGTGGGTATGCGTACACGATCGCATTTGACATAAGTGATGAGCATGCATCAAGCGTCGCGTTTCTTGCGAAAGGCGATCCCGACGTCGCCAGTGAGTTTTAAGGACGCGAATCAATTCCATTTCAAGTGAGAACATGTGCGTTATGTGCGTATAAGGATTTATATAGATGACATAGTCCGTTTAATAATAATTGATGAACAAATGTTGCATTAGAGGTTTGACAGCGTTTTTTTAACCCTCTGGAGCTGACGTCAAAATCTGTGGCATAGTTACTACTGTTGGATCTATGAAACCTATTTATGTTGAATAAAAGGCACTAATTAATTTCAAGGAACTTAAATGACATAACTTGTATAAGAAATAAATACTAAATTTATTTTAATAACAATAATTCAAAATTTATAATTGGCAAATTTAATAGATACACTATCAGCTCTGAAATATTAATTTCAAAAGAACACATTTTATTTTTAATAATAAAAAAAGAATTTGAGTTTTGATAGCACCATTTAACCTTCAGGAGTTAACGTCAAAATATGCCCAGTAAATGGAAATAAATTGAAAATTAGTAATCCATTTTAATTCATTTGAATACATTTTGGAATAACAGACAGCAATTAAGTCATTTCAATCCTATGTCATGGATTAAAATGGATTGGATGACCTGTGAAAACTCCTTTTAGATTAAAAAAATAAAAATCACTTTATTTTAATCCCATTTTATGAATTAAAATGGATTATATAGCCCGCATAACTTTTTTGAATTGAAAAAAATAGAAATCTAGTAATTTCAATCTCATTTATTGGATTAAAATAAATTCAAAGAATTCTTAAACTTTAATTGGATAGAAATGGATTTGTGTGGTCATTGCCAAATCCAAATTCTTGATTTTTTAAATCCATTTTTATCCATTTTAAATATTTTAAATCCATTTCCGTTTACTGGATGTAGCACAGCTACTACCGCTGGATCTGTGACACTTATTTAAATTGTTGATTAAATGACACTAATTAATTTCAAGGAACTATAATAACATAACTTGTATAAAAAGAATCTTAAGTTTATTTTCCTAGTAAATGAAAATGGATTGAAAATTTGTAATCCATTTTAATTAATTTAAATACATTTTGGATTAAAAGATAGCAATTAAGTCATTTAAATCCTATGTCATGGATTAAAATGGATTGGATAATTCGTGAAAACTCCTTTTAGATTAAAAAAATAAAAATCACTTAATTTCAATCCCATTTCATGGATTAAAATGGATTATATAGTCCGCATAACTTTTTTGAATTGAAAAAAATAGAAATCCAGTAATTTCGATCTCACTTCATAGATTAAAATAGATTTAAGAAATTCTTAAACTTTAATTGGATAGAAATAGATTTGTGTGGTCATTGTCAAATTCAAATTCTTGATTTTTTAAATTGATTTTTATCCATTTTAAATATTTTGAATCCATTTTCATTTAGTGGATTAATAACAATAATTTAAAATTTATAATTGCAGTAGGTTCAATAGTTAGCTCTAATTTGTAGTCCAATTTGTCAGCTTTAATGGATTAATTACTCTGAAAGAAATACTGCATCATTTTTAATAATTGATAAAGAAAGATATTGACTAAAAAACACTAATTAATTTTAAAGAATCTAATTGATAATTTATATAAAACTGAATACTAAGTTAATTTTTATTAATTAAAAATTTATAATTGATGATTGGTTTAATAGGTCAACTCCAGAATATAAATTATTTTTATGAATCTGATTATTTTTAATAATAATAATAATAATAATAATAATAATAATAATAACGTTTTGACGGCGGATTTTGCAGATTGGGAATGGGCTACTCCAAAGGATTTGGAATGTCTGGGAATGTTTTATGGAATCGTGGGCAAAATGGAACAGACCTCGGTATTGGAATCTCGTCTGATGCTCATAAAGGATGTCACACCGGCGGGAGAATTGCACGGCGGTCATGTCGTCTACAAAATCAAATCCATTGCCTTTCTACACATTGGCACAGAGAACACTGATATCGGCTTACTGCCCTGCAAGAAACATCAGTATGTGTTGAACAAAAAAGGTAGTAGTGGATTATTTGACGTGCCGCAGAAAGCGGCTCTGGCAAAAACTTGGGGTACCATCAAGAATGCCACAAATACTATAAAAAATACCACGCAGCATGCTGCTGCATTAGCTACGTCTCAAGTAAGAAACTTAAACCGTTACCACATGCTCAAAATATGTATTTGATATCTCACATAATTTACTCAATATTTCTATAGATGAAGTCTACGGTGACAAAACGGAGCATAGTAAAGGACAAAGAAAGATTCGAGAAGAGAATATTGGAAGAACTGAATAAGATATTTACCGAAACTGATTCGTTCTTCTTTTGTCAGACTGGTGATATTACTAACAGCTTACAACGACAATGTTTAATGGAATCTCAGCAGGGCAATCAGGATAAGCCATTGTGGCAACGTGTGGATGACAGATTTTTTTGGAATAAACACATGTTGTACGATATTATTAATTTAAACGTTAGTATTGGTATTTTTTAAAATCTTTATTTCTACAGCTGACAATTAAGACTATTTGTCCAGTTAAACACAGAGACTATTTGTCTAGTTAAATATCCTATTAAATATTGTATAATTAATTCTATATAGATATTTATTTATTTCAAATCCTTCGACATGAAAGGATTTGAAATAATTTACAATTCTAACAATACGATATTCTACATTGAGATTCTATTATTAGCCTAACGAAAAATATAACAATACTGTTTTAGGCTTTTTAAACTTTAACTTACATAAATTATTTTAGATTTATTCTAGAAAAATTTTTTAACTGTGACTTGTTAATTGTATATAAATACATAAAATTTATTGCATAAAAATTATATATCTTTATTAGCATAATAATTGCTTAATAATTGATAAGTGAATATATTTATATGTGTAAGATGTATAATGATTATCCAATAATCATTCTAAATTTATATTTTTTTGTTTAACATTTGCTTGTGTTTTATTTTGCAGACAGATAAAGCAAACTGTTGGATATTACCAATCATTCAAGGATATGTTCAGATAGAAAAATGTATAGTTGAGGTGGGTTTTGATGAGCAACCGCAACAAGAGATATTTAATTTGGCGATTATATCAAGGAGGAGTAGGTTCCGTGCTGGCACTAGGTAACAATTTACATAAATGGTTGTTATAATTTTGAATTTTATCTTACCCAACATTATTAGAATGAAAAGATTATTTCCTATTTTAATTATATTTCTAAATATAACATCACACAGGTATAAGAGACGCGGAGTGGATGACGATGGCAAGTGCGCAAATTATGTTGAGACAGAACAATTAGTTTGGTATCACGATCATCAAGTATCCTTTGTACAAGTGCGAGGAAGCGTGCCTGTGTATTGGTCTCAACCTGGATACAAATATAAACCTCCACCGCGAATTGATAAAGGTATAAGTAAAAACATATCTTACATGAATTAGACTAAATTATATTAATAGAATGTAACAATTTCACATATGGTATTGATTGCAGATGAGGCTGAAACGCAAATTGCGTTTGAAAAACATTTTGGTGAAGAACTCGCATTGTATGGGCCTATTTGCATTGTTAATCTGGTTGAACAAACTGGCAAGGAAAGAATTATTTGGGAAGCGTATAGCAATCATGTATTTAATTATAATCATATAGATATAACGTATGCCACTTTCGATTTCCACGAGTATTGGTGAGTATCTAAGCGAAATGTAAATGTTTGATTTCATTCTAATTACGAATCATGTATTTATTTCGAAAATTTTGTGTTCAACACAGTCGAGGAATGCATTTTGAGAATGTGTCTATTCTGGTTAATGCATTAGCTACGATGCTAGCAGATATGGGTTACTGCTGGCGCGATAAACAAGGTACAATTTGTACGCAAAAGGGTATATTCCGTGTAAATTGCATAGACTGCTTAGATAGAACAAATGTGGTACAAACCGCTCTGGCTAAAGCCGTTATGGAAATGCAATTTTCAAAATTGGGACTAATACCACCTGACGGAATTTTGCCTGCAAATATAAGACAGACCTTCCAATCGCTTTGGGCTAATAATGGAGACATTATTAGCAAGCAATACGCGGGAACAAACGCTTTAAAGGTCTGTTTGTTGCAAAATTGCCTGTGCGAAGTCTGTTTTAATATAAATCATTAATTTTCTTCTCTAAATCTAACGAGTTACGATTTCTTACTATTTATAGGGAGATTATACGCGTACTGGAGAGAGAAAATTTACCGGACTGATGAAAGACGGCATGAATTCTGCAAACAGGTAGACCTCAATATTCCTATCCTTTCACATTTCCGCTTAATTTTTCTCATTTTTTTATATTTCCTCTTTTATTTCCAACATCTTTTACATGACACGAACCTTCACAGTTATCATGCCTCAAAGTTAATATTCCAGAGTTACATATCTGAATGTTGTTCTACAGACACCCTGACATTGTCCTTTCATTTTCCTATAGATACTATCAGCAACACTTTATGGATGACTTGCGTCAGGTGGCGATAGATACGCTGCTAGGGAACTCGATTGATGTTCATCAACTGAACAACGATTGGTCACATTATTTAGATATCCTTGATAATTGCTGTCTCGAACTTATACCTATGAAACCACCAAATATACAACTTCAACTTGCTACTCATCCTGACTTCCTTTATGCCACTGTTCTATATAATTTAGCAAGGTTCGTTACTTGCTTTTAGCTTGATTTTTCGAAAATATACAGTAGCTATGTATTTTTAAAGGTTAATTTAATTACATTAAATATTTAATTAGTTATTTTATTACATATTTAAATTATGTGGCGTAAAAAGAAATGCTCTATGCTATTGTCAGCATGAGAAGTTGTTTTATGCTATGAAAATCTTTTGCATGCTTAATTTTAACCTTATATTCTTTCTTTATTTCCATTTTTAATTTTATTTTAATTTGATTCACAAGTCAGTCATTTTGTAAATGCTGCTATCAATCAATAAATTTAGACATAAGTGAAGTTTTCTGTCATTCAAACAATTTTTTTTATACAATATATTTTATTAAATATATTTTATTAAACACTCTTTGAATAGAATATTTTCTTACTATTCTGTCTTTGAATCATTCTTTAATTTTCAGTATAGTAGTTATATGCATTGAGAATTAAAATATTTTTACAGATATTACTTGAATCGTTTCAAGGATGTCTATAGACAAGCAACGATTGATATGATGTTGGGAAATGCTGTAAGCGAAGAAGTATTCTTAGAACGTACGGATGAGGAAGATAACGCAGCGACTGCGATTCACGTAAAATTGCTGATTGAAGATTGCAAAAAGTTATTGATACCTGATCCGGAAATTATTCTAGGCAGTTGGGGAGTTATTGATGCCGATCCTATGTACGTATGAATAATTAAATGTTTCTCAAAATACATCGTGTGTCTATTTACGAATGTCTTTCGATCAATTTCTTATTTTAGTACTGGTGATCCAACGGAGACGGAAATGGATACTATCTTGATATTGACTCGAGATAGTTATTACATTGCCGACTATGACGATCAGATCGATAAAGTCACAAACTATCAGAGAGTCTTACTAGACGATATCGTCTTAATTGAATTTGGTCAGCCTGAAAATACAGTCTTATTTTTCAAGAATAAACATTATCACTGTATTAGAATCAATTACAAAGTGAACGGCGAGTACGGTTACTTTCACATGTTTCGTAGTACGAATTTAAGGTTTTTCAATAACATGGCAGTTGTAATTAAAACTGAAGAGGAAAGCATAGGTGAGAGAATATTTCCTTTACGTCTTTATTCAAGCTAACAATATTCTGAACAAATTTTATATACTATATTTAAATTATAGAATCATTAAAGGCAATTTGCGAAGCTATTTCAGTAGCTATGGAGATAGCAAATTTGCCAAAGGTTCCTGTAGCCCTGAATGTTACGTTAGATAAAAGAAAGAGTAAATTAGTGAATGTTAAAGGCTCTACTGGATTATTGGACATTTCATCATTTCCAGAATTAACAAGAAATGTATCTGAAACTCAGTTGCTTGCTTTAAAGACAGCAGGTTTGTTAAAATTACTTCTATTACACACACACGCACGCGCACACACACACACACACACACACACACACACACACACACACACATACACGAATTAAATATTTATAAAAGTGAATATTTCTAGGCACAAAAGCTTTAAGCAATATGTCGGAACAATTTAGCAAATTGAATAAATTGGGTCAGAGTTTCGGCGTAAAGAAGCCAAGTGATTTAACGAAGAATATAAATAACAAAAAGATGGAGAAGGCACCAAAGCCAATCTTTACTGTCGGCAACAGTGATATTTCGGGCAATGTGAGAGAGAAGAGTAACAGTAACAGCAGCGGCGAAAGCAGCGACGATGAAAATATCGAAATGACACATATACCTGTCGAGAAGCCAGCGAACTTCAGTCACGACAAGCATCTGATGGAGGCTTACACACCATTGATTGGTATTATTATGGGTGTGAAGAATACTAATATTGTAGACGGTAGTGTTTGCGAGACTAGCGTGAACGAGAAATTGCCAAAGATGAGACCTAACAACGTAAATTTAAGTTTGAAACCTGACGTAGCCATTGATGCGTTGCATCTAATTCCGCAAACTGGATCCGGCACTAGCACTCTCAGCGCTTCGCCGCAGAAGGCGACCACGCCAGAGATAACAATATACGATATGGGGGACAACTTGGGCGAGGAGAGAGATCGGATGATTCCGCCGTCGACCTTAACGCTTTCCAAAAATATCAGTCATTCAACGGGGAACGTTGATAATAAAGTGTTATCGGCCGGTGTTAAGAGCATCACTCTTCACACGGATAATAGATTGGACGAGAAGAAAAGATCAGCTTCTGAACAGGATCTGACGTTGAATATTACATCGTCCCAGAGCGAATCTGCCTTAAAATCCATAAAGGAAAATATCGCGAGCGTTACTAGTCCAGTAGCATCTACAGCCAAAGATATTCTATTGCCGTTTTCGAAACTTGCAAAAGGTGTTCAAACGTTAGGCGCTAATTTAGATCCCAGAAAGCTGAAGACGGGCCACATAATGCGAAATTTATCGGAACATCATATGGAAGAGCGTCGTAAGCTTCAGGAAAGATGGGCCTCTTGTCAATCTAAACTTATTGCTTTATAAAACTTTTATCCGAACGATCAGCTTTCTGAACACGATTCATCATTAAATATCAATTTAGAGCTTATTAATGATTATATATTCGTAAGTATCAATAATATTTACGAATATAATATGAAGAATTATATATGTCAGCGCAAATACTCTTACGCACTCTTAAAAGAAAGAGAATAAAGTATTAAAGCGTTGTATTATAGTTTTATTATAGATCGGGTAATTTAATATGAAAGAATATCGTGTAGAAAGTAGTACATTTCGATCACGTTTTGTAGAATCTTATAAATCGATCTCACTGCACCTATTTTCACATATTTTCACACTTTGCAAATATTATGATGTTGATGTGAAACAATTCACTGTAGAAAAGAAAACTGTTTCCACGTCATGGCAAACAAAACTACGTCTAACATAGAGTACAATATGGTCAATATTTATTCGTACTTAATTGATTTGACAAGTTGATACTGAGCACAACTGAACTGAAAAATTTCTGTTATAAAATTGTTATAAAATTGTGTTGTTTTGTAGAAATATTTTCTTGACAAGCCAACATCTGCATGTATAAAATATACATCTGCTAAATTTTTGGGGCATATTTTTATATTTTTAATGGTAATTTTCTGAAACTAATCTATTTAATGAGACCAATCTGTATTTAAAAAGTATTAAGATACAAACATTTGAAACACGAATAAATATTTTATTTTTATTGCATTATTTCATTTTATAGTAAATATATATCAAGATTTTTTTTTATTAAAAATGTTATTCGTTTAACATGCGTAGATAATTTTTTATATTAAAATACATAAAATATGTAACATAAAATGCAGATGAGACGATTTATTTGGGAAGTCGGAAAGAGAAGCTTTTCATAGTCAATTATGTAAATACAGAGAATTATTTAAATATATAGTTTAGTAAAAACTATACACAAAATGTATGAGATTAGTGATAAAAATATGGGTTTGAGATACATGGTTACCAAACACAGAACAAAGATACATGACTATGCTATCCTTATTAGTTTTTCGAGTATTAAATATGTGTTAGAATTTTTTTACATAGCATAGATAATATCATTGTTTTAAATTCGAAAATATATAAGCAGAAAAATTAAATGTTTTCGTTAAATGAACAAATTGAGTTATGAAATTATAAATGTGCTATATACAAGATAAGTAGTTGATATAATTTAAGCATGCAGCAACAGAACTGAGTAGTAAGTTCGTGTATTGAAATCGCGTTTGCATTAGTGTTATAATTTTAGATGCTTTAACAGTTGTTACAGACTTAATATACAAATATTTCAAGAGCCAGCAAATGCAGTATTATATCGAATATATGCTTACGAAAGGATACACTCTCCTTCGTCTGTGTGTAAATCAATGATGTAGGAGGATTAAGCACAAGAAGAAATATATTACGTAAATCTTATATGTATATTTATTATAGGGAACTATAACATGACTTTACATTGCCCATTGATGTAAATAACTATATCTCATTTCGATGGTTTCCATCCCCTGTTGAAAACGCTTTGGAAACACATCGACACATTATATAGCAATCCTAAGCTCGTATTTTTAGCAGATATTCTTTTTACTGTCAGCGATAGTCTGTGATACAATTTTACAGAATGCACACGGATTAAATTCGCGAGCAGAGAGTTTATAAGAGGCGTGCATTCTAAAAGATATTTGCAACGCTTTAGGATAAGAATGAAACTAGGCTGTTTTCAGATACGTATCTTTAAAATATTCTAATTTTGATTTAATTAAAATGCAAGCTCTTATTATATTTGCTTGCTCTACCATGTCAATTTAAAAGAGAATACTTAATTTTAGAGAAACCTTAAATTTGAATTTTGTTCGATGAATGCAATGTAAGGTCCGACGCAAGTTTATTGTCAAACCTGTGTGATGTGTGCTATTGCATCTAGCTGCAGTATTACGAATGACTTTCAAAAAATAGGTGAATTGGCAAAAGTTTATTTTATGTGAAATTAGAACATTAATACTTGAAATCAATTGATTCAAAAAAATTATTCTATCTTTTTTTGTTAAAAAAAATTTCGAGTTTTAGATAAAAATACATATATAAGTATGTATGTAATAATTTTTATCTAAAACTCGAGTTTTTTTTAACAAAAACTCGAGTTTTAGATAAAAATTATACATATATATACTTACATATGCATGCGCGCGCGTGCATATGTGTGTGTGTGCGTGCGTGCGTGCGTGCGTGCGTGCGTGCGTGCGTGCGTGCGTGCGTGCGTGTGTGTTTGTGAAAAATAAATGATTTCTAAATTCACCTATTCTTTGCGGAAACTCATACATCGATCGTACGAAGTTATATATCATAAAAATTATAGAGGCTTGACATGCCCCTTACATGTATCTGCTTTTGTGTTTTCAGGAAATTGTAATAAGAAAATGCGCGTATACACAACAACCACCAAAGGTTCACAGCACTTGTAGAACAAATAATAATAAAACAAATTTTTGACTTGTAAATCGCAATTGAATCTTTTTAATTTTTATCTTCCAAAGTTTTCCAAACAAACCACAATCGTTGAAATTGTTAATGACATTGCAATTAATTATAATTTAATTTAAAATATTTCAAGGGAAGAAATATTTTTTAAGGGAAATAATATTTTTTAACGTAATTTTTCAAGATAAATTAAATAAAAACTTTTGAGAAAAATTTTCACGAGATATTTATTTAAAACTTAAAATTTAAATATTTAACAATTTCGAGAGTACCATACTTCGGTATTTATATTTAAAATTTTAAACTTGTTTCGGTTCGATCAATGAAACTTAAAATTATATTTGGCGCCAAATAACTCGGCTCAATCGATAAGTACTATAAACTGTCGCGTTTGCCATCTTGATCTATGCACACAACTAGGGGTGCGTTCCGAGCACAGAACATATACTATGAGAAATGAAAGCTCTTTGGCCGGTATTCATAGTCGATTCTTATTTCAAGATCATCTTAAGCAATGTCTTAAGATGCTGATACGGCTGTCTGATTGGTTGATGGCGTCTCAAGATGATACTTAAGACGATCTTAAATATAAGAACGGACTATGTATACCGGCCTTTAACATGTCTTACAAAATGTAAGACATTGCCATCTGGTAGTGAAGTAAAATAGACTGGAAATAAAATAGACTGTAGAATTCAGGAGAGAGAAAGGAAATATAATTCTTTTGGGATGAAGCCGCTGATGTTGCTCGCCTCAACATCAGCGGCTTCATCCCTTAGTTACTTTTTATGCTGAAGATGGCTCGAAGGATGAGCTGAAACGTTCATTAGTATTAAAGTTGATGTAACATATAAACTTTTTTTTTTTTTTTAACATGGGGAAATCCATCATGGATACCCCCCCTCTTGGGGAAGAGGGGGGGTTATGCCGGACTCTTACCGGCTAAAACCCCATGGTGGTCCTCCTGGCTGGACGTGGGGGGCGCCCCGGGATCGCAAGCATTTCAACCAACGGGCACCCCCCGAGCCCTCGTCGGCCCCCGCCCTCCCCTCTCCCCGGAGGGGGAAGGGAGCAGGCAGAGACCCCTTTCTAATTTGGAGGTCGTTGCGATACCACCACGCAACGGTCTCCCCCCCTCGCGGACCGCGTGCAATGGGGACGGACGTCACCCGCATCCTCCCCCGCGGCCAGCATGTAACATATAACCTTTTGTTGTTACTTACTGCGCACCGTTAACCGAGCTTGACTTGCATTTGCCGTTTTTCTTTCGTGTTTTTGACATTTTCACGAGTCCAGATTTTTATATTAGATATATTTTAGTTAGTAATTAGCAGGGTTGGGTAAGTTAATACATTTTTTTAACTAAATTAAGTTAAAGTTAATGGCACATAAAATTAATTTAGTTACGTTAAAAGTTATATGAATAAAAAATTAACTAGGTTAAAGTTACCTTANAAAATTAAATTAACTTAAGTTAAAATAAAAGTTAATTCTGAAAATCATTATTTATATAAAATTAAAACATCGTAATTTTTTAGAATTGCATTATTCTAAATAACAAAACAATTATAGTATAGATTATCAAA
>QKQZ01006614.1:0-10679 GCA_003595255.1 Solenopsis fugax | reverse complement strand
CGAGTCCGTACGCACTCGCACGTTTCATAGGGAACATCTTGTCAATCGGGAAAACGCACCAGTACTCCTGGCATCGAGTACGCAGATCCTTCGTGTCCGCGAGAAGACCGTGAATCTCAGGACAATTGCTCGGATGCATCGGGAATTCTCCTCGAACGTTCAACACGAAAAATGTCGTTTACGTAAGACAGCAACGCGGTCGTCAGAGTCTCTTCGGAAGATTTCTAATCTCTCTCTCTCTCTCTCTCTCTCTCTTTCTCTGTGTTATCGCACTTCTTCCGCGGCGACGACACGCGATGTTCCGCCGGGATGTTCCGTCACCACGCACTCAGTGAACCGTAAAATTAAAGTTACATCACATTCTCACCGTCTCGCAATTAAAACTAAAGAGCACCGGTTATTCTACTGTGTATTCTCACGGTGAACACGGAAGCACAGTTCGCGCTCGTATAATCGTAGAGGAGCGCGACGGGGTACCCTGTCGATCAGGGCGCGACGGGACTCGGCCGGGGACTCCGTTGCATCCAGTTGCCCTAACGAAGATTTGTTTAATTTGACACGGGGGAATCTCTCTCTAGAGTTGGCTCAACCCCGCCCATCGGTGGTTTTCCAGGGAACTCCCGTTTACGCTCTCGTGGGGAGGAGATTACCTATCCGGGACCGCACTACGTGTTTTATTGCTGTTTACACATATGCTGTTTCAACACCCACGCCGGCAGTAACCGCGCCAATATATAAACAGTGTTGCGATAATTATATCGAGGCCGAACGGTTTCTCGGAACGGTTTCTTCCTTCTAGCCGGTCCTCCCTTACGATCGATGCAAACTCTCGTATACAGAAAGTTAAGAAAAAAAAAAAGGAAAGGAGCAGAAGTCAGACGAAGCTGCTTCTAACTTTCTTACAAGACCGATTTTTCGAACCACATCGATTAAATGCCATTTAGTAATGTTTAGATTTCTCTCTCTCTCTCTCTCTCTCTCTCTCTCTCTCTCTCTCTCTCTCTCTCTGTCTTGGATCTCCTTCCTCTTTTAATTTGTCTAGCGACAAGTTAATATATATGTAAATCAGGCAAAAATGAATGACCACATTAAAATATAAAATACATAGATAATATAAGTTTATATTTTTAATTTAACATGATATGATTAAGATAACGTGATTGGAATCGTTTTTTAATAAACAAATGTTTACATAATAATTATTAATTTCTTCTCTTAAAAAATTTACAGAAAGGATTGAATATAGTAGAATCGTAAACATTTATTTAAGTATAAATTAAAAGCGTCAAGTTTCACCTTTTTTCATTTGTTTGCGTTGCTTATCAAATCCCCGCAGTATTATCTCCTGGACTGCCGGATAGTTCTTCGGTATCTGCGCATGTTTTAATTTTTTAAACAGTTTCTAAAATATGTATATAATATGTATATTTTATTTAAATTTGTTAACATTATCAATCTTTTCATTTTCCTTAAATTTTTTTATTTTTAATTGAACTTATTCATCGATAATTGGTAAAATTTACTTATACATATAAATATGTGTAAATTTTATCAATTATCGATGGATAAATACACTTAAAAATAAAAAAATTTTTAATTGAAAATAAAAAGTTCGCAAAATGTTAATATTATCAATTTTTTCATGTATTTTCCTTAAAATTTTTTATTTGTATTTATTTTTTATTTGTATTTATTCATCAATAATTGGCAAAATTTCTCTCTAATATTCACGTTGAAAAGAACTTCGCGAACACGCGATAATTAATGACACTTAATTTGTCACGAATGTCGCTTTGTAATCACAACGGATAAAACATGAAAAACACTTGTTACTGTGATGAAATCTTCTTTGCATAAGTTATGGGAGCGTATAAATTGGACGGCGTAACGAATCGGCGGATATAAGATCGGAACGTTGCATGCCGATTTAGGATTCTTCTTGTAGCAAATTAATCCCGAGCATATATCGCTTGCGGCTTACAATAAATACGAAAGCTAAGGGGGGACGAGAGAAAGTGCCTTGTATATGCGTACCATATGTCCGGCTCTGTTGACCCAATACATCCTGAAGTTATCTTGAGCCTTGAAATAGCCTTCTCGATGATGTTTTCGACGACGATCGGATCCTTTTCGAGTTTTTCCAGGTGTCGACGATTTTTCATTTTAGTTTGTCGGCCTAGAGAAGGGTGTCTGAAATATATGACAAATACTTACATAGTGTGTGTGAACACGCTCGAGAAACGGTGTAATAGCTTATAACGACATGTAATATGAACTGGATAGTAGTAATATAATCGGAAAGCTAGCGATTCCATGAAAATATACGTGACAAAGAGATATTAAAAAATACGATAGAGATATTAGAGATATTTATTATTATTGTGTTAAGAGGATGTCGATATTTCTGTCAGTATAGTCAACAATCATAGATGAAGCAGAAATCACAGAAATAATCTTATTTTATAAAAGTATTGATATACGTGCTGTTAATATTACTGATTCAATGTTACTGATTGTTATTGTATTATTGACCATGTAAGGTCTCCATTATGTGAATTAATTCAGCAATTGTCAATTTATCTACAAGATGTTTTTTATTTCATGAATTCGTATGCTCATCGAAAATGACACAATTTTTTTTTTTAATCTACGAGTTGCTTGACTTTTACATTAGCTTTGCTTGGAAATAACTGACAACTAATAATTGACAACTGTCTCTGTTAACGTCTACACCAATTTTTTCTTTCGTTTTTGCTGGAATGACGCGTTCTTTCTATACACTTGACTGATACTTATGTGAGTAACGGTCCTCATAAAATCTTCAAATAAGTACTTGAAAACTGGAATTGTTAGCCGTGCATATACTTGGTTTCGATACCAAGCGCTTCTCTTACCAGATCGTTTATTAAACTTCCAAGTGAGAAAGCCTCAGATTACTCGAGATATGGATACATGGTGCCTAAAATTATTTTAAAAAAGTAGTGCACTATGATTATATTTTAATAATAGGAATCTTGTAACATTTTAAGTGCTCTTTATATTTTTTTATTAATATTAATAGTGCAATCAAAATTTTATTATTTTTGTCACCTTATAAAATAGTATAATACCATTCGCTTATGTAATAACTCTAGATAAAAATCATGTATTGACAATATAGATTATTTTGTGAGAATGGGCTCACCATGACCATATAATATTGACTTTTTCAAAGAAAGTATTGTAAGAATCAATATTATAAGTTTCTTGGAGAATGTCAGCTGCAATCGCTGCAGTCTAGAAATAACTTTCTGTCATTTTTTTTCGCTATTTATGCTGCAGCGAATTTTTTTGAAACCTGTATCAACCATATCCTACGAAGCATATAATAGTTTCTGAATAATTTTATTTACGTAAGTGTTTTGCGTAAATAAAATGATAAATTTTGTGCAAGACTGTGATTAGCATCGACGAAGGAAGGAAGTTGACTCTCAAGATCTGATTACGATGCGCATATTTTTCTCTGATATTATTTATCACCGGGATTGCTTTTCTATCATTTTAATCTGTTGCAAAATAGATTTATTTTGAGATAAAAATTATCTCGTGCAGGAATTATAATGATGATAAATAATCGGATATTTATTAGATAGAAAAATTGGTGCCATGGAGTCCATGGGAGAAATTCCCGAGTGCGATTCACTTTAGATTACTCTTAGGGCCACTTCAACCAACTCCGATTAATTTTAATCGAAATCAACAGTATGACCAACAACAAGACTTTAATGGTTTTTGGTAATACTGCTGATTGTTCTTAACCCATGATTTCTTCATTATATTCGTATCTTTATGTGATATACATCTGTGTGTACGTATTAACAATGTATTTCACACAGAGATACGAATATCATGAAGAAATTATAGAGTAAGAACGATCAGCAATAATATCAAAAGCCATTAAAGTCTTGCTGTTGGTCACACTGTTGATTCTGATTAAAATTAATCGGAGTTGGTTAAAGTGGCCCTTAATGGTACCATTTTTCTAAGCCTGCGGAAAATTCGTACTATGTGAATTTCAATTTTTTTCACACGAGCGTGACACGATGTCGGTAATTCTCTCAAGTGCGCTTTAATACTCTACTTTTTTAATAACAGAATAATCCTTTTTTATGCTTCTTTATTTAAAAAAAAAATCCAAAGCTAAAGAGCCTATAATAAGTCAGCAAGTCATCACAAGAAAACGTACACAAACTTGAGAGAGTATTTTTCTATTATTTAAAATTTAAATAGATGGTGTAATATTTGCATTATATTAGATTCGAAATCACATTACTCTGCACCGAACTCCAAGACGAAGAAGCATCTCAGCTATTAACAATAATTCGAAAGTCGACGACGCAAAGACGAGTAGTTGAAACGGCGTTTATTTGCCAAGCGAAGGCCTAGGTAAATTTGCGAAGTCTTAAAAGAAATCGCAAAGTAAACGTTTCCGTGTCGTTATGGTAAAAGCTAGGAATGCAGCGGTCGAGCACTTTGCCGTTTACTTGCACCAAAATTCGGCAAACTCGCAGTAAAAACATGCATAATCGTATGCATGTCTTAAAGTTTAACGACCGAGTCTGTGTTACTGCGTTCTACAAGTTAAAGAGAGAAGAAAATGTAATACACAAGCATTGTATATTATATAAACGTATGCCAAAAATAGTTATCAAGAAGATTAAGATAAGACAGTGAATGAAGAAATACGTAGCTTTATCTAACGTCTTATTCCTTTAAAGTCAGTTTGAGATACTAACTCAAACTGACTCTTATCGATGCAAGTCACCAATATTATCATTAAATCGACCGTTTTTTTATCTTATAAGATCACTAAAGTGTATTTATGTCACTTTTTAACGAGGCATATTTTTGGGCATATTTTTGGATGTAACATCTTTTTCTTTCTTCTCAGAAAACGATGTGTATTTACATTTATTAAATTTTAGACATATTCATAAATGTAACATATTTTTTATTTCTATTCAGGAAATAATCGGCATCTATAATATTTTTTAAATGTTGCTAATCGTCTAAACTTTTATAAACCTAAAATGTAGTACAATGCGTACAATTAATGTTTTATACATTTAAATATTTTCAATTAATTTATTTTCAAAAATGGGATTTCAACATTTTCAATTGTTACGAAATCTGTCATTGACGTAAGGTTCAATTATCTTGCTATTAAATCCGTGTATTTATATTGCTGCATTATTACGTGATGAATGTGAGTGTATGAGAAAACTTATCGATTGTCTCATCTTGTACCAATATTGCCGGAAACAAAGTACAACGCGGCGAAAGTGTACGCAAGTAAATCTCGTATCATCTTCTCTCTTACAGTGAAACCTTTCGCTCTAACGAAACTAATGCCATACGATTCCGAGAATATGCTAGATTTTACTATTATATATTGCAAATAAATTAGTTATACATACACGATATTCAGTGCTCATGCATATTATATCAGTTATATTTTTATTGATAATTGTTTCGCTGTCTGTTTTTTATTCTGTCTGATGTCATATCGTCAATTTCAGTCAGTCTTTGAAAAAAATTATCCAGCCAGACAATTTTTTCATTGTAAACTTCATTCATTATAGAGTCTCATATTCACTTTAGATAAATTTTTGTTAGGTCTGCTGAAAAAAGTCGCATCGTTAAGTTATTCAACTTTTTTCTTTACTTTCTATTATCAAAATAAATATGATAAATTATGTGACTTTTTACATATTTTTTAAAATTTCAATTCTTGGTTTAGACATTGCCATGGTACGAAGTGCTCATAAAAGACTCGAATGTATACAGTATCCTGAAGTTGTCAAACGTGAATCAAAATACTAGAAAGCAAGGAAGTCGTAACAGTAAAATAGATATTTGTAAAAATTTTTAAGCAGTTGTTTGTGAAGACTTAGAGCTTATAGTCAATTAGAGATTACGTTTAAATTGTCACCTGTCATACGGTCAGTAATATATTACTGTATGTGCGACTCGCTGACATGCGACTGTCTAAATGTAGCCAGCTTTAAACTCTTATATCTCAAAAATTATTTGTGCAAACGCAAATTTTTTTCTAAATTAAAGAAATATATTTTTAAAACCAGAACAACTAAATTATTTCTTACATTTTTGACAGTACTTTGAATCAAAAAATTATTTGTTTAATTTAAACAAATTATTTATTTTAAAAAATAATAACGTCATTTCTTGAAATCAAATAAATTTTTATTTTCCTCAAAAGTATTTTTACTTTAACTTAAAAAAACCAAGTTAAAGAAACAATTTCGTCAATTTATACATAAATTTTCTCTGGGTTTATTTTGCAAATTTCGGGACCTTGCGCATAAGTATAGATGCCAACACTCAATCGTTTTCAGTAGCATTTGCTACGTATTTGATCATTTCCGATTGCATTCAGCTTTTCAATAAAATGCATTCGCGATTGTCACAACTGTTACTCCATTTAAGTGATATCGAATTGAGAGATTCACATTTATTATATACATCCATTAAACATGATCGTATTTCTACTAGTGACTAGTGCGTAATTCGCCGATTCAGAATGGATAGAAGGATTTAACATTCCGCGTGTGCGGTATATAAGCGAATCGACCGCGGGAAATAGTTACGAAGGAGAAAGTAGCGCCGTCATCGTTAAAGCATTCGGCCATACGCAGCGATAAAAAGAAGAGAAAAAAAACAAAAAAAAGGGAGAAAGATCTCCAGGAAAAAAATCGCATGCATGAAGCGACGAAATCAAGAGACGTAAAAGAGAAAGAGATAGAGAGAGGGGGGAGGTGATGGCGAGAGAGGGAGAGAGATGACACGTCTTATCTTCTCCCGTGTTTATTAATTTGATTGTCCCGGTGCCGTTCGCCGACCTTAATTGACTTTCCATGCTCAGGGTTTAACGACACCCGGGAAAAACGGCGCGTCGAGCGTCGAGGAATAAACCGATTTCCTCCGCCGATTTCCGGGCAACGGTCGCATCGTGTCCGAGAAGAAAGCTCGCAACGGTACGAACTCATTAGTCGTTACATCACCATGAAGGGAAAAAAATAGAAAGAGAGAGAGAGAGAGAAAACGGACGGTTGAAGTTACCGAAGCTATCTCCTACTGAGATGCACGAATTCGACGGAAAGTGAATCTCTCTCGTCGCGAAATTCTCTTCCGTTCCCGGAGGGATCTCTTTTTGCGAAAGAGTCGCGATCCACTCGCGCGTTCTTTTTACACACACACACACACACACACACACACACACACACACACACACACACACACACACACACACACACACACACACACACACACACACACACACACACACACACACACACACACACACACACACACACACACACACACACACACACACACACACACACACACACACACACACACACACACACACACACACACACACACACACACACACACACACACACACACACACACACACACACACACACACACACACACACACACACACACACACACACACACACACACACACACACACACACACACACACACACACACACACACACACACACACACACACACACACACACACACACACACACACACACACACACACACACACACACACACACACACACACACACACACACACACACACACACACACACACACGCACAGGCGTACGTTCGGCAAATGCCGCTAATTGATATTCACGTAACGTGCTTCGCAAACCGCACGCGCGCTCCTCATAGTCCGTACGGTATTCCCGACAGGTTTTTCGGTCTATTGGTACTCCGGAAATTATCGGCATGAAAAGGCCGCGTAGTCCGCTCTCTCGATTCGAAATGTCGAAATCCGGTACGCGCATCGCGGGTATAGCACCGTGCCTTGCGTAGCACATCTGTTTATTCAGAACGACCGTTTCCACGGTTTAACATGATAGTTACATGGTAAACGTCGATGTAAAATGGGAATAAAGTCTGTCACGTCGCGCGCGTACGTGATTCTTTTTTTTATTCTACCGCGGAAGGAAGAGAGGATCATATCTATTCGACGGAATCGATATACCGAAATCGGAGGAGAGCGAATCTCTCGCGGATCTCGCGGCACGATAAAATTGGCTCGTTAGCGACCTAATTAAACATCGACGAGCGGTTTCTGAGCAATTAGGCAGATCCATCGACTCGTGAACGTTCCGTACGGCCGAATCCAGGTAATAAAGAGATAACAGAAATAATAGCCGGCGGCAGGATGCGCATGTACGAGAGGAAGAGAGAGAAAGAGCCCCCCCCCCTCTCGGGGGGAGGAACGATAATGAGCGGCTCGATCAACGATCGCTCGTTCCTCGAGAAGAAACGCGGTCCTCGGTGTGTGTCGGCACGACGCGGCGCGCGACGGCCGGATCGTTACGGGAAACGCTCATAGCTTCCATTATGCAAATTAATGGCAGATAACGCTAATTAATACACCGCCGTTGACGCGTCTCGTTCCGCCTGTCCGGAGGCGGCTCTCTGTTTGTAGCTGATCACGCGCGCGCGTCTCATCTTCTCTCACGGCGCGGCGCGGTCAGAAGGCGTGCGTTTTCGCGAAAAAGACGCGTATCCGGCCCAATCTGTAGCCGACTTGCGCGCGGTAAACAAACCATTAAAATTCGCCAGAAATACGTTTGCTCGCGCGCGGCGGCACATTGCAGCGCGGCCTGTTGGACGTGTCTGTTTTGCGCCTCATCGAGAACGGGAGGTGGAGCCTCGCAAAAGCGTCTTACGTAAAATATACACTGGCGTTAAATATATATATTATGCAGATATATATTAGATAGATGTAAATTATGTATAATATCTTCCTAGATTAGATGTTAGCCGTATCGCACGCACGAGCGAGTACGCGAAACGCACGCGAAACGCACGCGGAGGTCGCGGAGTCGGAGGCCGAATCACCGGAAGAGATGAATTTTCCTAATTCCTTTCTTCTTCCTCCATTATCCGCGCGATCGTTGTAATAGGAGAAATGGTAGCGAGCAAGTATCTTGTTTTATCGCCCGGAAAATCTTGATGGGAGGCGATCGCTAATGCGGCCTCGTTGCACCACGGTTGAGCGACGACGATATCGCCTTTTCGCGGGGTACAACCCGCGTAACTTTCCTTTTGACATAACGCGCGATTGCGACTGTACAGTTGGCATCGGAGAGATGCGATACGCGAGCGTCATTACGAAGCCGCTTCACGATTATCGTCCATCTACCCTGCCTTATAGAAGTAGATGGAAGAAATTACGGCAATCGGCCGCGGGTCAGGAAAGCTGGAAGCCTGAACGTCCAGACCGATCTGGCATCGGCATCGAGTCCGCGCGCAATCCACGCGATCCAATACAATACGCTTCGCAATATCATATCGCGAATACCACGCGAAACGTTCGCGTTTCATACACACGTAACGGCGCGGACGACCGAGTTGTGTAACGTGCCAGCAGAATCGCCCGCAGGAAAATCGTTAATGGATTTCGAATGGAGCAAAGTGCCTAGGCCAGACTTCCTCATGGGAGAGTATATAGTATAATTTTTTTTCTTCTTCTTCTTTTCATTTTTACAACAGCACGGTTTTTTTTTCACGTCACAGCAAATTCTAATATTGATAAATTACTACACGCGCGCGACTCTAGTACTGATAAATTACGCACGAGACGATGTGTAAATGATGCCTGCGCAATAATTTTTTTTTTTTTAACGTTTTTATGCATGTAGAGCGAACTCGAAGAAGAACGCGTCTCGACGCGAACGGCCGGCGGCGCGGAGGTGAAATCCTCGATCCGCAATCTCCACGAACGTCGACCTTTCCGCCGGCGAAAATTCATTACTCCGTGAATGGTTTCGGAGTAAATCTCAATTAATATAAGTCGGTTGCTACCTCATCCGTATAGCGATGACTGTAGCCTTATATTATATTCTCTTTACCGTGCTAATGGCTTAGAATTATTATTATGTATGTGTGCTATGTATAAATGCGGAAAGAAAGCGTATCTTCCGCGACGCTGGCTTTATAAATCTTTCCACGCGCGATAATGATCGCAAACTTGTACGGAAAGTTATCTTTAATTTGTCACTTAATATTACCGGTTTTTTGCACTCGGCGGTTTTTTTCCTTATCTTTCCAAGTTCTTCTCGGGGAAAGGGGTCGAGGGGTTGTATCGGGAATGCAAGTAGCTGCCATGTATTTGAGGAGGAATTACCGTGCAACGTTTGTGTTGCTCGCCTATCATCAGTTCCGTCTATCTTGACAAGCTTCAAACGAATTGGACAACACACTCGTCTCGAGACTCGTCCCGATCGTGCGGCAACGATCGCGCATTCTCAAGACATAGTGAAAGTAACAGATTCGATTATCTCCTTGAAGACAAAAAAAAATCGAAAAGACAGCTGCCGCTGACACCGTATCGGAAGAAAGTACAAAGTAATTCCGCCGCGCGGCCCGGCTAACGACTCTCACAGCTTCTCGCTTCTCTTCTGTACGTAAGAAAAAAGAATCGAGAATGTTCCTCGCGTGCGCACAGCGAGTCTCCAAATTAAAAAAATTAGCTTGACGAGACAATTGTACATATGGGAGAAGAAGAAGAAAAAGAAGAAGAAGACATTTCGATTAGTTTTCTAAATCGACTTTCTTAGAAGTGAAGAGAGCCCGAGCCCC